>JAQQZS010000036.1:26036947-26057186 GCA_030068045.1 Platyallabes tihoni
AAAAGAGTAATGGGTAGCTAGGGCAGAGATAAAATCTGCTTTCTTTACAGCAGATTGGCAGTTCCAGAGCCCACCTACCACCAGTGCAGTACAATGAAACAGTACTGGAGGGTAGATGAGGTTTCTGTGAGATCTGCCTCTGCTGTGTGAGTAAAAATATGAGGACCTTAAAAATACGAGGACCAAAAAACATGCAGTTTTTTATCATTTATATCATTCAAAAGGTTTTCTGCTCAGGAATAAGACACAAACTTAAGAGCATATGACTGGGCTTGCTGAATAAACAAAACTACCCTGCAGAGCTATTGGACAAGAGTTTTTAATTTAGTGGCAGTTCCTTGTGTGAGACATTGTCCTGCATGTTTGTTTCATCACTCTAAATGTACTTGTTTGCTTATTTAGTATTGTAAGCTCATACCGACCGTCCATAAAAACCTATTGCCCCCATTTAGGGGGTTTTCTCACTGGAGTTTGGGAACCAATAATTAATTAGTCCCGGTGCTGAACCTGTTACCGTGCTGCTGTAAGTCAAAATGGAATCCTTTAAGTGGTATTTCATTTTAATTATGTTTGTTTGTGAAATATTACCTCTTTAAGGCAGTTACACTAAAACTGTCAACTGTTTATTTGCCATTAGTGTCATATGAACCTGCATATGTCATATGACCTTGCTATATCCCATATTTACTCTCATACTGCAGATAGACATTGGAAATCAGAAATGTACACCAGTGTTAATTTCTTTTCCGTGCAGACAGAGGAAAAAAGGTAAAAAAATATATATATATGTTTACCTTTTCCTATGTCCAATAATAAAACCTTGATAAAAAATATTATCAGATACTTTTGTCAGTTGTACGCTATGTAACAGTTTCTTGATTTGGGAAAACTGTTGTTTTGAAACAAGTAAGCTTGCCTATTTAATCACATTTGATAGATGAAAGAAAACTTGCCAGAAAGTTTCATGGGGCTTTTGTTTGAGGAGTTAAATGCTCTCTTTTTATATTATGTTCCAAAATTATGTGTAGGTATCATTTGTGAATAAAAGTTGGTCTTTTTTTTGTTAGCGTGATAGATAAATAAATAAACGAATGAATAAACAAACAAATATACAAATAAATATATTCTGTTCCACTTCTGGTTTAAAAATTAATACAAAATAAAATACAAATACAAGTTTTTTGAGCATTAAGCAAATATAGATACAAAGACAGATAATGGCATTATGTTTAATGGACATTTGGAGAATGCTAAAATGAAAAAGAGGAGGGGGCATTTATAGTCTGCCATCCCTTGTTCCAGTTGGCTGGTAGCATGAGTCACTACAAAAACACAAGCAAAAAAATTGTTTTTATTAAACCTCAACCAACACTGTACTACACATTCATGCACACCTGTTTCTATTCAGTCACACTTATTATAAACAGGATCTGGACACATGTTAATGCGAAGTATTTGCTCATTTTGCTCACACCTGACATTACCAAGCATTTTTCCATGTTTGATATTCTGGTGAATTGATTTTGTTCTGTTGGCTGTTTTTTTAATCTTTTTTTTTTTTTTTAGGATTCTAGATTTGCTTGTTACACTGTTTGCTCATCAACCAGCCTTCTGCATGTGTCTGTCTAGACTTTGCTTTATGTCTTTAATCTGCCTGTGCTGTTGTGATTAAATAGGTGCTAATCTGCAACTGCATTTGTGAAAGACTCTTTGACACCATCATCCTTGTTTTATTGTGATCACATCCTCCACATTAAAAATAATAACTTCACCTAGGTCTGTCAAACGTATTCTGAGCCATGATAAATACTTAAAGGAAGCCATACTCTGACCAGGATTCCTGTTATAATGCTTCCTTTACTACACTTATCAGGAAGGACTGTCCAAGCAACAAAAACTATTCATGAACCTTGTCACAGGAAAAGTTCTGCATTGGCAACAACAATTTGGATACAGAGCGGAGAATCGATTTCATCATATAAATGATTCACTGATCCTTTCCTGCAGGTGTTTGATCACTCTCCAGAGGTAATGGAGACAGGAAAACTGCTTAAAGTAACCCATGGGAAGGGTAATACAGCTAAACATCCACTAAAATTTCACATGCTGGTGGCCAGCAGAGGATGGAAAGAACCAGCACTAAAGGCATCAAAGGTGTTCCCCAAGATGCCGTCCTTGGCCCCCTTCTATTCGTCATCTATCTTCTTGCTCTATGTCACATTTTTAGAAAGTTTCTACTGTATATACATTCCCATTGTTATTCAGATAACACACAATTGTACATGTCCATAAAGCCTAACTCTGCTCTTCCACTCTCCTGTCTCACCAATTGCTTAAATGAATTAAACACTTGCTTTTCCTGCAACTTTCTCAAACTCAACAGCAATAAGTCATAGGTTCTCCTCATAGGGTTCAAAATCCACTCTATCCAAGTGCAACAGTTTCTCTCTTTTTACTTTTTAACCATCGTTGGTCTCCAGATCATGTTACTCCCAGTTCCATTGCAGAAGTTAGAAGTGATCAACCTAACATACTGAACATAAAGGCTGTGAACTCTTACGCATTTGTTTCATGCACAAATTTTTTTTATAACAAGCTTATAAAGTTTTGCAGCATCCTTTAACCTCAGAGTATTCAGTATGAACTATGCTATGTTTAATTGCTTAGAATACGTGCATTAAACAGGGTAGCAATGATAGCAAATAGCTAGCTAAGCTATTTAATAAATTAAAGATGCTTACAATGCTGCACTTTTCAGAGTGTCCCTACTATTGTTATTGTTTTTTCTAAGAAAAAAACTTTGAAGATTAATGTGGTCAGACTGGTTAAGGGATCCCTCATTCCTGCCAGGAATGGTGTGCTTTTACTGTTCTAAGAAATCCAACCATTTTCCAGTTTTTACGATTCAGGACTGGGCGACCATATCGCCCTGAATTTTGCACGCACCTCCATATCTTATGAATATCAAAAACGTTTGGCTGGGTTTCCTGAGCACACATAAAGAAAAAAAAAGGTAAACTTCAGACACTGCATTTTGAAGGACTGAAAACTATACTGGTAAAAATATTGTCGACCAAAAATAATTTACGTCTTCAAAAATGGCCCTAAAATCAGTGCAAATCATTCCAAGAGGATATGGCTTCTGACATGGTTGTTTAAGAAATGAGAAGCTACCCATTGCATTAGCTGTTGTGAAGAAAAATTTGTTGCCAGCTGAACCTTGTTGCTGCTTAGTTAAATCCATGTGGTGACAATTTTTGACTGGCTGGAAATAAGCCCGTTTCAGCATTTTGCCCAGGTGCCCCACATTTAACAGCATAGGGTGAATGCACGTCTTGTGTACACTGCTCAGATCCACATGAGCCGCACATCTGTGGTCAGCCCAAAACATCACAGTTACCACTAACTTCTTATATTTAAACAAAGGATTAAACCATTCTTGCTCTTAATTCTTATTTGGTGCTTTATGAATGTGTGTTTCTAATGCAGAGTCTACAGACATACAATTCATGCCAGAATCCTCAGTATAAGCAAAGGCTTTGCCTAAGAGCAGAGAATTTACCAAACCCACAGCTGACGAGTTTCCATTCATATACATCAAGGAGGGTCCTTGTATCACATTTAACAAGTATGAAATCCTTAGGCTGTTCTTGCTGAAGAACAGTTCAGGAAACTTTTAGGAGGACCTTGAAGAGTACTAATAATGTTGAGTCCCAGTTTACACATTAGATCTCTCCCAAATAAATCTACCAGGCATATGTGACAATAAAAACAAGAATCTGAAATAAGGATCAGAAAATGCTAGACATTTTGGTGGGTACAGTACCACAATCCCACTTTTACTGGTTGGCCTGAGGTGCCCACAGAGTATATTTTTCTGCCACTCATTTTAAAGTAGCTGGAAGATATACTTACTGAATATTGAATGGTCGGCATAGTTTTATAGGCTTTAGTGGAGTATTTGACATACTTGCATGCAGTTAATGTGTCTTGCTGATTTTCAAGCAACAGCATTAGATGATAGTTATAGCATAATAATTAGCACTGTCGCCTTACACCTCCAGAGTCAAGGGTTCAATTCCTGGCTTGGTCTGTGGAATGGTGTTTGCATGTTCTGCCTGAGCTTGATGGGTTTTCTCTGGGTTCTACAGTTTCCTTCCACAGTCCATGCAGAGTAATGTTATTATATTCAGCTTTCCAGAGTCCCATGTAATGCATGTTTGTTTCATCTTGTTTGATTTTGAAGGTTTCAATCCGTTCATGAAGCTGTTACATAGATGAGTTTCATATGCATGGCTTCTCTATTTCACAGTGACACATATTATCATAGACTTTCAGACTGTCTTAAAGATGAACTCAGTGCCTGGGAACTGCCCACAGAGTTGGACAGCTTGATTAAACTGGTGATCCTCATTGACAAAAGGTCATCGCCAGGAGAGATCCAACAGAAGCATTAAAGGCAACAAGTACCTGTATTGCGGCATTTTGTCTGCATGTGTCCAGCAAAAGGGGAGACTCATCAGCAACCCGGAGGGCCTTGATGAACTGGTATTTAATCAGTTCCTTCTTGTTCTGTCCTTTGATTCAGGACCATCTTGAAGGTAATCATTAAGTATGCACTCTATCCTTTAAACTTTATCAACTCTGGTGGTGGCTCTAACCTTTATCAACTCTGGTGGTGGCTCTAAATTTATGGATGAAGCGCTGGTTCATCAACTGGGGATTCAGACCAAAGCCCCTCCTGACACTTTGCATGTAAAATCCCTTGCTGACCACTTTCTCTACCACATTATGTATACAACCAGGCCTGCCCGGTTGATTCTAGATAGCAAACATCAGAGTAAACCTGCTTCTTTGTCATCCATTCCCCAATAACTCCATTGACATTTCGCTACACATGGCTCACTAAACACAACCTGCACCTAGACTAGTCCAGCAGAAAGATTTTGGGATGGAGTGTTCACTGTCTATCCAACTGCCTCAGACCAGCTCCCAACCCCTGAGGTTTCAGCTAATGAAAAAACTTTCCAACCTGTCATACATTCCTGATCAGTATCTGGATCTCAAAGAGATCTTCAATAAAGCCTGTGCCACATGCCTTCCATTCATTGACCATATCCATTCACTGTTCATCATATCCTGTCCAGTTTGTGCCTAAGACAAGTTGTACATACAGTGACCTTCTGGCCTGTTACAACTCTTGCCAATACCTAGGGGCTCTGGTCAAACATCTCCATGGACTTTATCACAGGGCTGCCCAGTCACTGTGGTAGACTGATGCTCCAAGCTTGCTCATTTCACTTCCAAAACTGCCCACAGGCAAGGAAACAATGGAAGTAGTGGTTTCAATCATGGCCCCCAGTTCATGAAAATGCCTATAAAATATATACCCCACTATTCTCAACCCAGGAAAGAGAGGACATGGTCTCGTTTGCCCGTGGTCCACTGCCATCGCAGCTGGAGAGGGGCCTGTCTCACTTTCCTGAACATCTCACAAAGCTATGCCAAATGGGCTTCCATCGCAAGATACCCAGAGCTTTCCACATCCACCCTACTTTTCATGTCTCCAAAGTAAAACCAGTCAGAGTGGGTCTACTACTACCACCACTAATAATAATAATAATAATAATAATAATAATAATAATTGTATTTTCTGTGAAGCTCCAATCACTATTCATCATTATCTAATGATTGTAGGCTAATGTCTTGGACTTATATATAGACCCCTTTTACTGGTGCATGTGTTCCAGTATTAATCTGCTGTGACTCACACTTGAGTTTTTAACAAGCCCCTATATTTGGAGGTGAGTTAATTTGAATTACTAATGATAAGCATATATGTTTTTTTTTTCTAATTTACAATGTCAAAACTGAGGCACACCTTGCTGTCTAAGTCTGTACACACAAACCTTGTATCAGAGCACAAAACAAGAATTAGGACTGAGGTGTGATAACATGAGAATATACTGTATCTATGTTGCTAGCTAGTGTTAACTAATACAAATAAGAAGGCAGAAAAATATTTCATTCACTTTTCGAAACAGGTGGTGTAGTGGCACTGTCACCTTGCACGTCCAGGGTCTGGGTTCGATTCCTAACATGTAGGTTAGGATAATTGGTTCCCAAATTGCCCGTAGTATGTGTGTGTGTACTGTGATGGATTGGCACCCTGTCCAGGGTGTACCCTACCTCCTAGCCTTCAGGCCCCCGCAACCCTAATTATACAGGATTAAGCAATATAGACAATGAGACGACTTTTCAGAACAGCTAAAAATGAACAGCAATTACATTTTGTGGGGTTGTGGAGTCCTGTAATAGCCTTGCTCATGCACACATTATAGGCATAATGAGTGCACTCCTGTACTAACAAATAACAGTACACCCACAATAACAGCATATTTCAAAAGGAATGCACCAATAATATATATGTTCAGAGGGCATCCAGAACACAACCTACAGTACTTAAGCCACGTAATTCCAAATAAAATTTTATAATTTAATCAACAACAATAAAAAGAAACTAGAGACAATTCCTAGAGAATTATACATTTAGCCTTTTCTGGGACGAAATGGTCAAAATGACTCATTCATACCCCACATCATTCCCACGATATGAATGTTTATACTGGCTTTGAGTTCAGTGAGTATGTGATTGGAAAGGGCATGATTTAGCCGAGTCTCCATATCAATGAGCCTCTCTTGATTGCTCACTCATTCATCCCTTGCATTTACTTAAATAGGGAAGTCAGTCCACTGCTTCTGAGATATCTCTAGAACTGTTGGAGTTAGAGCATTGCTTTTGAGTTGATTAATTGAGGAAAACCTGTTGAACCATTTTTACCCATTTGCAGTTCATTTTTATTATTTTTGATTGACAGGATTTTCCAAATTCGTAGAGATTTTTGTGCCATTTGTCATGATTTGTTTTATTTCTCTCTCATAAAAGTATCAGATAAAACATCATAACTCAAAAACAGTGCAATTTCAACAACTGTCAACCTTTCTTTCATAGCACTCAGGAAACATGTCTGCACTGGTGGCTCAATGGTAAGGGTTTCGCCTGTTTTGTAAATGAATTTCCAAAGAATGACCTTAATGCATCTTTTCAGCTCTTTCTTTTAGATTTAACAAATGTTGATTTAACATCCTATTACCTGTTTTTGGGTTGTTTTTAATAAACAGAGCAAGTCAGAATTGAGGGATTTTGTACTATAGGTGGCAGTAATACAGCCATTGTGCAAATCTGCTAATAAACCCAATTAAGAAAAACAGAGAGTAAAGGAGAAAAATCATGGAGTCTGCAAGGGAACCACACTGTTATGTATTAAAAGGCACCTTAAATCCCTAAAGGTAGAATTAGCAGAAAGCTACCCTTACTGGAGGGATGGAATTATATCATGAGTATCTTCTGACATATAGTTCATCAAACCAGTGAGGTTTTTCCTTATTTCTGTTGCTAGGATTATTTGTACATTCAATTTCTTCCCTTTTTTGCTGCTTCAGTTGTATTCAGAGTAGGGTGCAATCATTAATCAACATACTCAATTAAAATTGATGATTAAAATAATTACCAACAAATGTAATTGTCAATTAAACTGTAATATCGTCAAGTTCATTCTCCTGCTCTCCTCTTTATTATTTCCTGGCTCACAGAAATAAAGACAGTAATTAATTGAGTGGCGTTTGACAAACCCCTTACCACCAGAAATTTAATCTTAGTTTTCCTATATATTTCCTAATTTTTTAAAAATGACTGCCAAATTCACTTTTTCATATTCATATTTTCTGAACACCCCCTTTCATGGACTTTCAATGCTAGACAAAAAGCTCTGCTGGGGCACAGGTCCCTAGTTTTTTTCTTAAATCTCTCACTACCATGCATGAAATGTGTTAATGTGTTAATGTAAAGCTAATTAATAAAGGCCCCATTAAGGTTCATGTTGGGCAATTCAACCCAGGAGGCTAGTCCTAAGTTGTGTAGTCCTAAGAGTTTCTCAAAGAGACCCACAGTAACTATCAACAGATCAGAACCTACTGAGAAATGGGTGGCAAAAGTTAACAAAGTCTACGAAATTGTACAAAAAGCTTAGTTAGCATCTCTCCCAGGATCATCAAGCGAACTAATACCGGAGGTATTTTGGAATTCCACCAAGCTGCACCTCAGCAGAGCTATATATTAGCTCTGGTAAGTTACAGCTCGCACTATCAACAGGAGTTGTAGAGGTCAAGATGACATACAGTAGACTTGTGATAATGTACATCACCACAGCTATAAGCTGTATGTGGGCAGCTAACACATCAGGAGCATAGGCAGAAAGGGTGCTGAAGTTGAAGGCTATCATCAGGACCCAGAGCAAGGTTTGACAAGGCCTCAGAACCTCACTTCTAGTGGGTAAAAGCAGACCCAAAATAGATAAGACCTGCTAAATGGTATCACATCTACCAGTTAGTTAAAAAATTTGCTCTCCTAATATGTAGCCATTCAATGATTTAGACATTAATCATTTGTTCCAATGTTACCTGTTTTACAAAAAAAAAATAATAATAATAATAAAAAAAAGGCAATTCAATAATTATGGTTTTCGGCGCAGCCGTGGAGGAGAGGGTATCCTGAGAGGGAGGAAGGGTATCTTGTTTGCAGTAAGGATTGCATTGCTGCTTTTTGCAGATGATGTGGTCCTGATGTCATTATCAGTCTGTCACCTACAGTCTGTTATTTGGTTTGCAGCTGAGTCTGAAACGGTGGGGATAAGGATCAGCACCTTGAAATCTGTGGCCATGGTTCTTAGCCGGAAACCAATGGATTGTCTATTCCAAGTAGGAAGCAAGTCCCCAAGTATTTCAGGGTCATGTTTACAAGTGGTGGAACATTGGATTGTGAGGTTGGCAGGAGAAACAGAGCAGTGGGGGGTGGTATTGTCACTTTACCGCACTGTTGTAACAAAAAAGAGTTGAGCCAATAGGTAAAGCTCTGCATCTACCGGTTGATCTCCATTCCTACCCTCACCTACTGGCATAAGCATTGGGTCATGGTCGAAATGGGTTTTCTCAGGAGGGTAGCTGGCTTTTCTCTTAGAAGCATTAAAAGTGCAGTCATCTGTGAAAAGCTCAGAGTAGAACCGTTTTCCTTTGCATGGAAAGTGTCAGTTGAGGTGGTTTGGCCATCTAGTAAGGATGTCACGAGGACACCTCCGTAGGGAGGTGTTCTTGGCAAATCCAGCTGGGAGGAGTCCATGGGGCAGACCATGGACTAGGTGAAGAGATTTCATCTCCACACTGGCCTGGGAATGTCTCTGAATCCCTCAGTCAGAGTTGGCTGGGGAACGACCAGAACTGCTACCCGGCGACCCGATTTCGAATAAGCGGTTGAAGATGGATAGATGGATGGATATAAGGGTCCAATATCAAGTGTGATTTTACTGAGAAATACACTAGTCATTGTTGATATTTGTATTTAAGTTATTTGTTCTCGAGGTTTTGTTTACACCTTATACTTCACTATTATTTTACTTCTACATTTCAGGTGGTAAATATAAGATCTGTTTAATTTCGGAACCCTTTTAATGAGAAGCTTCAAAATGCAAGCTTCACACACACACACACACACACACCCACACACACACACACACACACACACACACACACACACAATCCCTATCAGCATCAGCTTTTCACAAGCCTAACATGTTACCCAACACCTTTTAACTGTATTGTGATGTCATTGTCCCATAGCACTTTTTAACCTATCGGCATAGTTGCTTAATGACATCTTGGCTGAGAGTGCTAGGCACAGGCCAATAAATCCTTACAGTTACCTTCATAATTCTTCATAACACTTTTCCCCTTTGCTCTCAGTTTTCTCTGCAGGGTAACAAAATCACAATGCAAGCACATACAGTCTCTCAGCACTTAAAACTTGGAATAGGGGAAAATATTTTAATACCCTTCATTTGTTTTTAGCTATGTTTGCTATGAAAATCTGATTATTCTGATTAAAGATTCCAACATAGCTGCTTACATGATTGCTGATCTGATGTGTGTTTACATGCTCAAAGCTTTTCTTTCCTTTTTTATGTGCGAAGTGGTTCTGCCTCCTGTGAAATGTTATTCTGCTAAAAATATAACAGAAAAAGAGTTTCTGTCAAATCTCAATTTCTACCTTATGAATGGTTACAGGAATTCAGTCTTCTAAACTATTATTGGTTAGATGCTTAACTAACTCTGAAAAACAAGCCAATCAATTCACCTTTCTTCACACAAGACCCAATTAACCAAAGTCTAAAATAAAAACTAGTGGGAGAGAATTATTCTCACTAAGTTTACTGACCAGCAGTGGAAGCTATATTTCTTTCCTGGTAACTCACGTCACTTACTGTCACCCCAAACATGCATTTCCTGACCTACATTTTATGATTTTTTTTTAGCTATAACATTATGTTGTATTTGGGTTGTGTTAGTGTTAAGTTTGAGAACCACTTTAAAGAGTCAAATGGGATAGTCAATTAAAACCAGGCAGGGGCAATAAAAATCATGGCTAAACAAAGAGACATTGAATGGTGCAGGCCTCCTGGTGCCTGCATAATAAAAAGATATTGTGTTTCTGAGGTTCTGCAGTGAGCAACTGGACCTGAGATGTGTTGTCTCATAATAGATTATATTCAACGTAAGGCAAAGGCATGGGTCAGCTGCCTCTATATTTATATATAGGAATGCTTTCTACTTGATTTAGTCAATTGAGAACCATCTAAACATATTAAAAAAACTTTTTTGGTTTTTGATTGTATGTCTTTATGCAGACCATCTTCTGTTCTGTTCAACCTGTTGGAATGAAATACTGGAATAGCCAATTACTTGGTTTTTATAATAGAATCTGGGTAAAAGATCAAAAGGTGAAACCATCATAAGTTGAATTACAGTTTGTTTCCTGACATGTAGGTATAGATGCTCTTAACAAATTAGCACATAGCACCATTTATTTGAACCTATCCATGTTTCAAATGATCAAATGTGAACGCCAGTCATAGTTAGTTACATCATAGTTATATTGGTTGTTTAAAATATTAATACCACTGAATGGTACCTCTGAATGTCTGAGCTCTCTTCACCTGTAAAGATTGCATTTGTTGTTAAAAGTAATATGAGATAAGAACGGAGATTTGTCTATGTGAGAAAAACCAAAAAAATTGAAGCTGAGAAAAGAGAGGAAATTTATCCGAAGCATTGCACATGCCCTGCGATACAATTAGGAATGTCACAAAAAAAATTATAATTCACTGGTATGCTAACAACCAATATGCAAAAGGTTGGTAAGGAAAACAGCTGCAATTGTAATGAAACTGAAAGTGCACAGCTCTTTAAGGTTTTATAAGCAGGATTTTATATTGAATGTGGTAGGGATGGGTTACCACTCTCTCTGCCTCTCCCTGTCCTTATTCGGTTAAGGATGGGCTGCCAATTCAATACATTCATATACTCAGACACTACAGGCATTTTGGAAAAGCAAATAGAATTGCTAATAATCTGCATGTCTTTGGAACTGAAGGAAACCCACCAAGCACAGGAGAATATGCAACCTCTACACACCCTGTAGTTACAAGGGCACAGTGCTAGCCACTATATGTGATAGCAGACAAGAGGACTAAAAACTAATGCTTCTTGATAGCCTCCTGTCAGGGTCATCCTCTGGAGGGTGCTCTGCACCCACTAATGCGGTGTGTTTTTATGTTTTAGTGTTTGGGACTTTCATGTTAACGTGTTTGCCTACTGTCTCGTGTTTCACAGTTTCAGTCCACAGATGTTTCTGTTTAGTTTATGATTAGTACTACTATTTAATCTCCATGTTTCTCAGGTCCCTGTGCCTTGTACCTGTACTCTTACCAGGTTTGTTATTCTTTTGTTTTATCAATGTTAAAGGTTTCTATGTAATTCTTTTTTTTTCTTTTTTCTTTTCTGTTTATTTTTCTGATTGATAAAGTCACCTGTCTGTGTTTAAGCAATGCCTTGCTTCTTGTTTCAAAGTGCATGTGAATGTTGATAACTTCAGTGACAGGATTAATGGAACCATTTTTCTGGACACACAAAAACACCCACAGACCCTGCCATAAGAGTGAACAGTGGAAACAGCCATCAGATCAGCTTGTGTTCTCTCCTGCCCAAGTCTGATGCCTGAAAGATTAAATTGATGTGGTATCCAGTGCTGAATGGGTGTGTGAATGTGTGTATGTGTGTGTGCCCTGCGATGGATTGGCACCCTGTCAAGGGTGTACCCTGCCTCGTGCCCGAAGCTTCCTGGGATAGGCTCCAGGCCCCCCGCGACCCTGAATACAGGATAAAGCGGTATAGAAGATGAATGAATGAATGAATGAATGGTATCCAGTGCAGCCATCCCCGCCCCTTTGTCAATACTTTGTAGAACTTTGCAATTACAATAAAATAAATCCAAAATGTGGCAAAAACTATGCACCTCCAGGGTCCAGGCTCGATTCCCGTCTCTGTGTGCATGGAGTTTGCATGTTCTCCCCGTGCTTGGTAGGTTTCCTCCAGGTACTCCGGTTTCCTCCCACAGTCCAAAGACATACAGGTTAGGCTAATTGGCATTCCCAAATTGCCCGTAGTGTGTGAGTGTGTGTATGTGTGTGCCCTGCGATAGATTGGCACCCTGTCCAGGGTGTACCCTGCCTCATGCCCTAAGCCTCCTGGGATAGGCTCCAGGTCCCCACAACCCTGAATACAGGATAAAGCGGTATAGAAGATGAGTGAGAGAGAGATAATGTATTGTGGAGGAGAGGACAATAAATCTTTCTGAAAATGTACATTTTAAAATCACTATGCAATGAAAATTTATTTACTGTACTTGAAATTGTTGTTGACAGGGTGGACATAATTCTGGACTGTGAGCAACATGCATTTTTAACAGACAAAGACATACTTAATAGAGTTAAAATGGAGAATCACATTTTTTGCTTGTTTGTTTGTTTTGTTAATTATAAAGTCTAAATAGTACTGTACTTTATAGTATTATTGATGGCTCTACTATATCAATTTGTCACTGCGTGTTTTGTTTCATTGACTTAAAAAGGGAAAGAGTGTTCTCACTCTCTGACACTTCCTACAGGGGTGGTCTTTTAATCTCTATTTTTAACATTAGAGGAAGTATAAAAGCAGGAGCTATCTTTAGGTCACTTCTTCTTATACACGCTGGGGGTGGAGTCTGGCATAGTAGTAGTACACTTGGAGCAAATCTGCTGTTCTTAACACTACAGTGTACAAATTGCAAAAAGTACTAAAAAAAACCTGTTCAATTTAAATCACATAACATATATGTGTAGTGAAGTGGGAATATAAAATAAAATTTTCTCTGCTATTCTGTTATTTATTTTTTCATTAAATAATTAGATAACAATTACTATAATTAATTATATGAAAGAATTTACTATACTGTATATTCTATTCTATTCTTCACACAAGATGTGTTTTTACATTATGTGACTGCATAGAGTTTTATAGCTAGCTGTAAAAGCTGCTAATATATCATTAACTTTTTTGTGATAGAATCCATTTTTGTTTTTCTTAAATTTTGTACTTTTGTACTGAAATGTACTGCTGAAAAATGAATATGAGCAGGGGCTCTGGTGAAATTCCACCTGCTTAAAAAGTCTTCCTCTGCACAAATAAACACCGGATTCTAAAACTGTATTCATTGTATGTTGATTTGGACATGGTATTGAGGTTAATGTAAATAAATGTATTACAGGTAAATGTATAGCCTGTTGTGGTGCAATAACACCAAAAACCAGTCACCATTTCCGCCCCAACCACAATCTTTTCCCTAGAAAACCATAATCTATGGAGTCTCTGAATGACCAATTCTTCAAGACCTTGAAACCCACAAATCAAGCCATAATTCTAGCCCCATGCTTTCCTGTGCCCCTCCCATTTCCTCAATGTTTCCTCTGCACATAATTAAGCAGCAGTGAAAGCTAGACAAATATTTCATTGGCAGTAAGAATGACATTCTCCTTCCTGGGCTTGAACCATGAAAACTGGGGGACTTATGGCAGTTAAATTTGCACAGCATTGAGGAAGAGACTCCCACCTACCATAAACAGTCTTTTGTGCACAGAAAACCAAAAACATTACCTCACCTAATCCCTGCTGTGAAAACATCCCAACTTCAAAGTCCCTGGCTGTTTTTGTGGCCTCAGTGCATGTGCTCTCTTGGCATATATTATTTTCCTCAATATTTAATGCATAATGGCATTACATATTTTGTGATTTTTGGATCTTTAGACAATTTGCAAAGGCAATGTTGCATGCCGTTGTTTACTCAATTGCCTGGGCGCTGTGAAACCACATCTATTAATCTTGTCATTAGACTTATTTCTACCTTTTGTGCCTTTGAATGAGTAAAGCCTCTTTTAAATTTAAGGTTTGCACCATTTTTAGCACAGATCCTGTAAAGTTCAAACTAGGTTTAAATCCGCCATATGTGAAAGCACTTTAAATGAAGATAGACAGTCCCCCTATACAGACTTGAACACCAATTTGTTTTTGTTTTTGAGCTAAATAATAAAGACATCTGAATTTTCCAAGCAATCACAAGTATTGCAATGTGACTCTTAAATCTATGAGTTAGTAATAGATAGCTTCTTGGTGCCCAGCTGTGTCCTTTTAGATTCATTTTCAAATAATGGATTTGTCTGAATGTCTATAATATTGCATTTTAAAATATATAATAATAAAAGGAATAAAAAAATAAAGACTACAGAGTGAAACCGCACTGACTCCTTGACCTGTGTCTCATGGTGTCTGTGTTTCGGCTTAGTCAAGGCCCTACTAAACAAAGTAACACAACCACGTATGAGTGAATAGATGATTTCTTTTCATGAGCTGTAAGCAGTAATCAAAATTTTAATAAAAGCCCTAACCCTAACCCTACACATTATGAATGGTAACATGCTCAAAATTAAATAAAGTAATATTTTGAGATAGTGGATTTTGGATTTTTCATGAGCTGTACGTCATAATCATCAAACGGAATGCGAAAAAAAAGTCTCACTTTTTGAATTAAAACACAAAAGGCAAACTTTTCCATGATATTCTAATTGATTGCCAATTATTAATATATTACAGTGGCATAATGGTTAGCATTTTGTCCTTGAGCCTCCAGGGTTGAGGGGCTTAAGTCTCGCCTTTGGGTTGGTGTGTGTAGAGTTTCCATGTTCTCCCTGATGGATTGCCACCATGTGGAATAGCCTCCAGGACCCTGTAAAGGATAAGTGATGTAGAGAATGAGTGAGCGAGAGTGAGAGTATAATAGAGATGTGCCCCAACAAATGTACCCATCAAACATTTGGGTGTTTGATGACCATTGAAATTACGTCCCTCCGATATGTCCTGTCATAGTTGAAAAATTGTTCCAAAATGAAAGCTGAACTGACATGTTTGACGTTATCTGATTCACAACAGCTGTCATCAACAGTCATCAATCGTCCAAATGTTTGCTTGGAGGGAATATATTGAACAACACTTAAAGTCAACAAAGTCAACAGCTAAAAGTCAAAGTAACAGCTGAATGATTCTAAATGTATTTTTAGGAAATGTTCTGTCACTTTTTTTTAAACCAATAAATGCCATCTTACCAATGTTTACTGGGTATACACTCTACAATATGAAAAACATATATCCCTGTTTTCTAATGATCACATGATATCAGCAACAATGGTGAGACTACTGACATCTTTAGAGGAAACATAATACTACACACACTGCTGCCATCATTCAATTAGAAATTTAAAAATGTGCATAGATAACAACTGTTAAAGTGTGCATACATTACATTAAATACAGTATATATTATCAACCATTATGTGGCCACGAAATGCGAAAGAACAAACAGATTAAATCGGATTCACAGCCTAATACGACATTAGAACTGTGTTTTGGCCGCACGTGTATCAAGGGCACGCACAGATTATTTTTGTTTGTTTGTTTGTTGGTCTCTTTTTTTTTACGTTGAAGTGAAATATTCTGATATATGCAGTGGCCGTGGTAACTAAACGATCTCTTATTAGCTTGTATTTAACAGAAACGTCAGTAGCGGAGTTGCAACCGGAACGTTTCACTCGTGTCTTTTTTTCTAGTCGAGCCTGTTTGACGGTAGAACAATTTATTGACATTGCTGGAAAGAGGGCAGGAGCAGCCCCGTGGTCGGTGTGCAGCGTCTAGGGTTAGTTAGTAGAAAGACTGCTGTCGATTCCTGCTGTAAAGTCGCAGTTAAATATTTTGTCACTTCAAATAATGTATCGACGCCCTTTGCAGTATGGCTTCAGACAATTATTAAGCTCGTCTCATTGCAGCAGAACGGTTTTCGTGAAGGTAAATCATTACATGAATTAACTACTTTAAACTTGTCATTGGAGTGCCTTAGCTTGTAACGTTATGACGTTAGTTTTGCTTTCATACTACCTCGACTTTTCGGTATAATTCTATATCCTTACCTTGTAAGGATCCTTGTAAAAATTTAATTCTGAATCCCATGTCCTTGGGGAAAGCATGAGCTCGGTTATAACGTTATAAGATTTTTGGACAAAGATTTTTTGGACAGCATATATATATATATATATATATATATGCCTTGTGCCCGAAAGCCTCCTGGGATAGGCTCCAGGCCCCCCGCGACCCTGATCACAGGATAAAGCGGTATAGAAGAAGACGGTTTTGTTTTATCAATGTTAAAGGTTTCTATGTAATTCTTTTTTTTTATATATATATACAGTATATATATATATACAGTATTATTTATATATACATATATATAATGTGTGTGTGTGTGTATATATACTGTATGTGTGTGTATATATCACACAGGCACCTGCTTGCAAATTTTAGTTGTTTTTTATGATCATCAAAAATATGATGGGTTTAATCCTAGATTATTAGTGTAAACTAGTGGCAGTGCTAGAGTTCATTTCTAATTTAAACAGCTTTATTGGTGCATCGTTATATTCAGTAGTTAATTAAAACAATGTGCAAATGCTGTGTTCTCCTAGTTATGTCCTGTCTTTGTCTCTACCTCTGTGCCATAAGGTTATTGATATATCCATTTTCAAAAAAAAATTTATCACATATCATGCAATCCTACCAGTATCACTTATTATAATCCAATTAATCCTGCTCTACTAATTGGCAGAAAATACAGGCTTGGTGTCTTAATAGATGGTATTACCTTTTTTTTTCAGGCCGTTGAGCGGGATCTTGCCAGAGCTTTGTCATGTCATTGCACGGGAACGGTACTGCAACCTCGGACACAATGTCGAGCTCTTCACAGCACACCAGAGGTGACTGACCATTTTTCATTATTTGTTAGTGTGAATTGAACTTGGGGGTTTACGTTAAATTTACTAATGAAACTAATTTGCTAATTCCACTACTGTTTTGTTCCAAATAATTCAAGTGGCCAAAAGCATTTAACCAAAAGTATGTGTACGCCTTTCACATCCACATGTGGCCCTTGCCTAAAAAAGTTGGTACGTTTCTAAAACCTTAGGAAGTATAGCTGCTTGAGACAGATCAGACATATATCAGAGCTTGAAAACATTAGTGCTATTCAATCTTAACTAATGGAATTTTGGTTGAATGACTGTAGAAACACACTTCAAAATCTTCGGGAATGCCTTGTCAGAAGAGGGAAGGCAGTTATAGTTGCAAAGCCATGTCAATTCCATATTCATTCCCATGGACCTTGGTCAAACAAGGTCATCTAGATGTGATGGTCAGATATACACATAATTTTGTATGTGGATACCTGATCATTACTTCCATCTATATAATATTTATTTATTTACATTTAGGCATTTAGCAGACACAAAAGTGTTTTGTAGTTTCCATCACTGGATAGATCCTTACACTAGGGATGGTGGACAGAGGCAGAGCCAAGAAATGAGCGAATTATTTTGTTGTTGTAAAGATCGTCAGGAGCAAGTAAGGTTAGTAATGTATGGAGAAAATGACAGTTCAGAGTTTCCCTAAGATTGCGGGCAGTTGCTGAATGATTGATCTGATTGTCTGATTGTTGTCCAGGAAGATCACAAGGTCTTGACACAAGGGAAAAAATCACTAGAGATGAACAGCAGTTCGGTTTTACCGAGATTGAGCTTCAGCAGATGAGCTGCCATGCAATATCCATATTTATTTATTTTACTTTCGCCAGTGTACTTTGTGGCTGTGATTAGAGAGGCACCTACAGTATCAATCAGCCCGTGACCAGAGACAGACTGTTTTCAGCTTGATTGCCCATTACTCGGTGAGAAGCCGATCAGCCTTGGATATACCCGATTCTGTGCTAATCGCGCATGCCCGGAAGCATATTTGTTCTATCATTCATAAATTCAGTTCAAATCCCACTACAGCCATCTGTTTCATGGATCTCTCAGGGGAAGGAGTGCATTCTTACATCAACTATAACAAATCTGGACAATCTTGTGCACTTTATTTCTGTCCTTAATGGTGCATTTGCAACAGTGAGGATCTATCCAATAACAGAGACTTAAGCACTTTTGTAAGTCACTCTGGATAAGAGCGTCTGCCAAATGCCTAAAAAAAAAGTATTTTCGAGAGTCCTCTGGTTTTGGAGAAAATGTAAAATTTATTTCATAGTCTGTTGAATTCAAAATTAAATTTTTCAATAATGGTAAAAAAAAGAATTTGTATACTTTGTTATTGTCCAGTTATGAAAGCAAATCAGAATCAGTCAAAATCTGTGTTGGCACGTGAGACTTTTAAAAAGTCTGAAATCAATAATCGGTACACTTCTAATTATAATTCACTCATTCCTAGAGTGCATTTACAGCCTTAAATGTACCCATATGTCCTCTCTATTACAGAGAGAGCTGATGAAATCAAAAAGAGGACAAGATATTCTAAAACAATTTGCAAGTGTGCAAGCAATCATTTCTGCATGGCACAGCATTTCTGCACCTTCACAATTTCATGGCATTTATTTATGTACTGAAAGTCAAAGGAAGTTAAGGCTAAATCAGGCTTTAAAGTGTCAATCAATAAACTGTTACTAAAAGCCAGGAAACAGTTACACCATAACAGGCAGGAAAACCAAGATATAAGTACTAAACAGCAAATGTTTGTATGAAAGTGTGTGAAGAAAATATTTAATTGGAAACGTTCTTGGTGTTGCACTGATTTGAAAGGGTTTCTGAAAAGGGAAAAAAAGAAAATACATAAAACCAAAAATAAATAATATATTTAAGTGTATTGTGCTGATACGGCTCTACTTTTATGCATTGTATGGAGAAGGTTTTTAGCAAGACCTTTGTGGTCTTGAGTCTACCAAGATTTAATTTTATTTTTTTGCATGAAAATAGTGATCCATAAAAATTTTAAACAGCCTGAAATGAGGTATTATCTAGTAGTTTTGCATGACTTGTAAATTCATAAAACATGTAAATACATTATTAATGCAATTTGACAAATTACCTTAAAGAAACTACCTGTAACTGTCTCTTTCAAATTGAAGAAAATTAGTTAACTAAAGCATTTGTAAGATCTGCCAACAGCTAAACCTGGGCCAAATGACAGATGGCTGTGGTACATGATGTTTTAACGATGCCAACAACGAGCCAACAATGACGCACTTCAGGTGGAATTGGCCCAACAGTGCTAGCTAACTGGGACATTTCTTTCTTTCACAGGTTGAATTTTTTTTTTTCGCGCGTCGTAGGTTGAGTGAGTTTTTTTCATTAACATCAGAAGTAGGCTAGTTTGTATTTATTGTTTTATTTTTCATACTTAAGGGAAGGCATATTTTACTGTGTGGTTAATTGACAGTTTATCAGAATTAGAAAGTGTATCAATATAAAAATGCTGATATTTACAGTAAATTAAATTTTATTTGTATAACACTTTTAGCAATGGTCATTGGCGCAAAGCAGCTTAACAGAATCAAAGAATTTATTGAAATGTGTATGAATCAAAATGATCAGGTGGGCAAGCCGAGGGCGACGGTGGCAAGGAAAAACTCCCCAGACTCAACAGGGAACCCATCCACATTTGGGTGATAATGAATAGCAGGAATTGTTGTACAGTCATACTGTGTTAGATTAGATTAGATTCAACTTTATTGTCATTACACATGTACAAGTACAAGACAACGAAATGCAGTTTAGGTCTAACCAGAGTGCAATTAGCAGAAAGTGCAGGATAAAGGTATAAGTTAAAAGGGATA
>JAQQZS010000036.1:26112567-26130316 GCA_030068045.1 Platyallabes tihoni
GTATAAACATTAAACATAATGTTAAGCCAAAATTAGATTTTTATTTGATTTTCTTCTTGGGGGTCCGGCCCCCAAGGGGACTGTTTGGTAAAACTCTGGCCCTCTGACAAATATAGTTGATGACCCCTGCTCTACAGGATCTATTTGCGTACTGGGAGGTCACCCATAACATTTCAACCACTGGTGGGTGACATAGCTAACATTTATTATCTTGTTACAGTGGCACCAGGTAAGTACTGTGATATACTAGGCACCAAGTGAACAGTCTGTTCTCAAAGTTGACTTGTTGAAAGCAGGAAAAATGGAGTCTGAGAATTTGACTAGTGCCAGATTGCGGTGGCTAAACAACTGGAACTGAATCTCTAAGATGGTTTTTTAGAGTGCTCCTGCTATGCAAAGTTTAGTAATTAGCAAAAGGGCAAACAGAGAATTGACGATGGCATTATGAGATTGATGAACGTGGAGGCCAGTCCCTTTGGTCCATAAGAAACGAGCTACAGCACATTTACAATACATATACTGTAGGCATTTGTCAGATGCTCTTATCCAGAGCAACTTACAAAAAAAAAGCACATACTGCAGAAAAGGCTAATGCTTGCTTTAATAGAAAGGTGTCAGAACACACCTTTGCTGTGTCATGAACTGTGTAGCTGCAGACAGGTCAGAATACCCATGGGAACGGGTGCAAGACTATGGACCAACAGACCAGCAGAACAACTGTGTTGTTAAACAAATTGTTATATTTGTTTAATATCATGAGGACAGCCAAGTGAATGTGTATTACTACATACCTGAGGAAGATATTGTACCAGGATGCACTATGAGAATAAGCAAACAATGCAATGGCAGTGTTCAAATAGATGCACTCTTAGTGGTGGCAGAGCAAAGCATTGTCTCCCTGTACTCTCACATCAATTAAAGCAGCACAAGCCATTCATTTGTGCATTATTCATCTCTCTAATGGTGCAACGGCAACAGTTCAAAATTATTGTCACATGTTGACAGCATGTGATAGCTTCTGCTTTCCCTGGTAAGTTTTATTTTCAGTTGCAGTTCTGTAAACTTGCTCTGTTTTGGGGGAAAAAACTGTTTTATTTATTTAATAGTTCATGTTTTATTATAAACATAATATCTTTTTAATTAAATAAAGTTTTCTAAAACGTTTGTATATGCTGTCAATTAAAGTTCATAGGAAAGAATTTAAAAAGCAGTCAAAATCTTCTAGCAAGCACAAACAAGTCTGATCCATGGAGGCCCCATCTCACAGGATGGGGATTTACAGGATTTTAAAATCTGCCGCCAACACCTTTTCTGCCAGATACTACAGCAGACCTTCAAAGATCTTGTAGATTCCATGCATTAAGAGTTGCTTTTGTTGCAAAAGGGGAACGTACACAATATTAAGCGGTTGGTCTCGATGTTATGACTGGTAGTTTCCTCTATACATTTCTGGAGATGGAATTTGTGACTGTAGACTTGATATGCTATTGACACATGCATTGGTGAAAAGCATTGTATGGATATATGACATTGCTTAAAGGATTTGTATATGAAGAACAAAAATATAATTCTAAGAACACCTGGACACATACTCATTCATGCCATTATGTAATAATATCAGCTCAACAATACCAGGAACAATTTATCTTAACACATGTAGCAACACCAAACATGGCAAAGCAAAGTCACTGATTTGTGCAAATGTAGACAGACAGGGTTTAGATAATACTTCTGGTCCTATGTCCATCCAGTCAAGAGGCAGGAGCAAGTAACACAGTGAGTGATCTTCCAGAAGCAGAAACATGATTTTGAAGTGGGCTAGGCCTGGAAAAAGAGGGAATGACACACCTGTCCTACCACTGTAAGAGGCTCATTAATGGCACTCATTACAGACAGAAGTTATGCTCAAGGACCTAACACCCCCTCCATTAAAAGTGAATATTGTGTTCACAACTTTTGACCATATGGCACTGGGATAATGAGACAGCAACTACATTTTCAGAGCCTTTCTTATGCAGAATGTTTAGGATAAAACCATGCAATGTAAAACACGCTGGGACTGTTAAAAACTGTAATAGAATCAGAGCTAGAACTAATATAAACCTCAAAATGTTGTAGAGCAACAGAAATGGAAAGGGCTTTCTTCTCAATAGTGCTGTAGTTTATCAGTAGGTGATTAACCTAATGAGAGTGAAAACGAATGGCATGATCTGACATAACATGTACACTACATACTGTAGAAGCAACTTAACAGCCTTAAATGCAGTCTTGCAGCAAGCAGATATACAATGAACTGGCCTAAATAGAAGAATTGTGAGAGTTCACACAATATAGTCAGTGGTACCAAGAAACTAAATCAAAGCACCCTTTTTTACTTTGGTTCCAAGAAATGGGAGCATTGCTTTATCTTTGGCATGTAGTGTGTACCCTGTACTAAGGTGAGTAATCGTGGAATGATCACTTTTGGAAAGTTTAAAGAGGCTGTCAAGAGGTGAGCAAACACATGGTCTAAAGTACGAACATGCATATGTCAATATCTGAAAACAACCATATGGTCAGGGCAAGCTTCACAATTATCAGTGTCAAGAACTTGGGTAATTAAATTCTAAAACTTTGCCGGTGCATTTCTGAGGACAAATGCCATAACATTATATTGGAGGAAACTGTATTCAGAAATTTCTGATGCACATTGCACATTGAATTTGCAAATAACACTTTAAAAGATCTAGCTTCATAACAAACTTTGCACTACCTATATGGTCATCACAATCTTCTATTCATGGAAGGAGAAAACAGTTGTGTGTGCGTACCTGAGACATTCTTTTTCTGTTAGGAGTATTTACAACATCTAATAAAAATCCCACAAATCTAATAGCTACTAAATGGTTGTAAACTCAACTGGCCCTATTAAGAAAACATTACAACCTTGTGTTTTTGATTTTCCTAAGTATTTTTAAGATCCAATCTATGGTCTAATATTTCATTAGACCGTCTTTAGCTTTGGTTATAGCATGCAATGTTGTCGCCAATTCATGTGTTAAAGTGATTCCTCATGCTCCCAAAACCACGCTTTTAAAATTTGGGTCCTGGTACAGTATATACTGTATGCCTGTAACATGGTCCCCCATTAAGGTAGCCAGCTGTCTTTTAATAATGCATTAGATGTTTGAAACCCAATGTTAGTAATTCTCAGTAATGTTTACTTTGCTTGATGCAGTCCAATTTCACCTTTCTGAAATTCTGACTTTTGGGGGGCCAGGCAGTGTATAAGATATTTCACTTATTAAAATCTGAAGTTGTATCTACACAAGATACTTTGATACAAGATAAAATGTTTAGCAATATTAGAATGAACTTGAATACATAGTACATGGTTCTGTACAACTAGACAAACATGTCCAACATGTCTGCCAGCTGTTCTTCGATACAGTGGAAAGTACAAATTATGAAGCAGATTGTATATTATTTATGTTAATGCTAATGTTTTCTTCTACTGGCCACATGTATACATGTACTGTGTTTTGGCCACATTATTAGTTTTCTGCTGCATAAAAGAGTTCATTGCTTGATTGTTCATTTTAAGCTATTACAGATATCGAATAGGCCTTTAGAAAAAAATTATATTGCAATCATGATGGTGAAATTAATAATCTATTAATAAGCTATTGTAGGCTCAGCATGCATTATAAAAATAACACCATAGAAGCATTTTAAAATATTGATGTGTAAGAAATCCTGTTGGTTCAGATTCTCTGTCGTGCAGTCTGTGTTAATAATTTTCCTGGAATGATTGACATTTTTACTTAGAACACTAGACGTAGATCATTAGTCTTTGAATAGTCTTCAATGTTTTTAGTGTTGCTCTTTTAATCTGGTTTCAGTGTTTTGCAATTGTAGTCTAGTTTCTATTCTTTCCAAATAAGCACAACGATGAGTAATGGCAAACACATTGATATTGTTTTATGTTTTCATGTTTTATGGTGTTCATTTTCTGGTCCTTCCCTTTCATATTTTTAAAACAGGGTGTATTTTTAAATATAGGCAAAAGTATACGGACCTGGGTTAAGGCTATTTAATCCCCACATGTTTTGTGAACTGGTGAAGAAATTATAGGCAGAAGGTCCTAAATATACATATACTGTACAGTATATATCCCCTTTTAAGAGAATCTTACATCTCCTTAAAGTCTGTCATGGAAGGACTCTGACCCACACTGGCATTATAAAGCCAGTTAGCATGTGATTGCCTGTTGGAGTCTTTTTTGTCTTAGAGTCTTAGAGTCTTTTTTGGCCAGATGAAATAAAAATTTATTGTGTGGCCATAATGATCAGTGCTATGTGAGGATACAGGGTTAGGCCTTAAGCCTGATGCAAAGAAAGGGATTAAAAAAGGGAACAGTACAATTGCTAAAATAGATCAAATCAAATATCACGGTCTCTAATCATGGAAGTAGACCATATTTATTGTGCAAAGTCATCAACACATCTGTCTCCTCCAAAATCTCTGTGTGCTCACAGCACATTCTAATCCCATTCTCTGAACTACACAGACGTAGCTAATAAAGTAGAATGGCATGCGAGAGAGTTGTCTTCGACGTTTTTCCCACAATGTCATTAATATGTCATGCCTCATGGTTGATGTCCTTGTACACTTCTTAGAGTACATGTGTACTCGGGTATGAAACAATCTTACTAATTTGAAAGTTGGCCAGTAGGGGAGTGAGGCGAGGAGAGCAATTGAACCCGGACAGAGTACTAATTAATCGTGCCTGGTGTGAAAGCAGACCATGACAATCAGCCAGAAGGTAAAAGTGGGCTGCAACTAGGACCTCAGGCAGGATAATGATCTTGAGCATATCTTTGAACTTGTAACAAAATTGCTTCCAGAAAACAAAGTAAAAATATTGGCATTTGGCCATCACAAAGTCCTGACTTGAATACCATAGAAAATATGTGAGGTGAACTGAAACAGTATATCTAAGCAAGAACACAAATGTGATGGAGATACATCAGTTCTGTCAGAAAGGATCGACAATACTTGCAGAAAAGTATTGTGAGAAGCTTCTGTTGAAAATGTGATACAGTAAAGAGAAGTTGAAATAATTGTTTCTTAAGTGCTATTTTATAGTCACCTCTAATGGAATATGAGTAGGTTAGAAAATATGAGTCATTACAACATACCTAAGACTATCCTAACACAAGTGACACGAAGCAGGAAATTTGTGTCAACCGGAAATATGTGTTTTGAAAAGTTGAGTTTGAATGTCTTTAGTCTAGGTGTTTGTAAATGTTTGGCCCCAACCAAAATAAGCATGTAAAGCATGGATTAAACTAAAATGATTAAAGATGATTAAGCCAACATGACAATTCTTTTACTACGTGGAAGTATAAAAAATTGATGTGCGAGATTCACATGCCATAGATCCAGTCGCAGTCCCCTCAGATGCCTTAAAACCAGGCCTAAGAATTCGCTATTATCAGATTTTTACACATGAAATGCATATACAAAATTACATACATATTACATACGTATTACATACATATTACAGCAAAAAGCATATAGATATGATGGTCAGGTATTCACAAACATTGTAGAAGCATGTTGTACTGTAGATTTTACTTCATTCAACAGCAACTACATTATCCTTGTTAGAATCATCATGGAGCCTTGGGAACGCTGGGCATGAGGCAGGAATGGGACAGCTGACCAATGCACCGTGAATATGTTTGTTGTGCCTACTCCTTCACTATTAGTGTTCAGAAACATAATCAACAATTGCCAGGCCACTATGGACTTTTTCTATTTAATTAATGAGCAACATACTGTATTGTGTTCCATTTAATGAGGTTTATATGACACAGCACGTAGCACTACCACTTCACGCTGCAAAAAATAAATAAATAAATAAAACCTCTTTAACTAGTTGGCTTCTTTAAAGTACAGTAAAGTCATCTTTTAGGTTGTCGTAACAATACTGGATGAAATAGAAATAAAAAACTGTGTTAAATAATAATTTTTTATTAACTATATTTTATTAACTATTCCTTTTTTTGTTATTTAATCATCTAATAAAAAACAGAGGAAAATGCCTTAATATTCGACTGCAACATCAGTTGTATTCCATTTAATGTTTATTCAATTTGCAATTGCTTCAATTTACAACTATAATTTCTAGTTAAAAATAAAAGTTAAGGCTAAAAATAGCAGGAAATGGCCTTGACAATACTGACTAGATCCATGGAAGCTCGGCTTTCAATTCTCAAATTAAAAGCACTTGAACTGTAAAATGTCATTAAATAAATACAGCAAAAGGCATAAGATCCCATGAGAATCAGCTGCAATCATGTATTAAAATCAAGAACATCAGTATTTTAATTAACAACAATACATGTGTAAATGACTTTGCCCATGACTTTTTACATGTGTAGAAGAGCCCCTTTTCTCTGATGCCTGTGTTTGCAGCAATGCATGTTTTCACCAGTGCAGTGTTGTAGAACCAGACAATCAGGTCACTTTCTTTTACGATCTTTATACTGGGCGTGACTGAGAGCATGCAGTGCTGAAAAGTAATTCTCATACATCAATATGCTATATATAAAGGTTATTATACATTTAATGTTATAATGCATGTATGATTGCTTTTTATATTAAATATGTGCCATTTTCCTTTTTCAAAAATGGAATAAGCATTATACATATTGGTATTCAAGATTCAAAGAACTTTATTAATCCCAGAGGGAAATTGCTCTTGGTTATACTCTTGCTCTTGGTATATTAATGCCAGTGTACGTTCTAATGAACATTTTATTGTAGGCTATTTACAGTATAGTTTCTGTTTTTATAAGTACATTATAGTGGTGTTCAAAATACCTACAAAAAAAAAGGTTTAAGATAGATCAACATGTGAACATCCAACAGGGTCATGTCAGAACAAACAGTGCATCACAGCTTGCTGCATACAGTATGGGACTGCTTAGTCTCAGACTGGCCAGAGTGGCCATACTAAACACTGTCCACTGCTTACAATGGTCATATGGTCATCAGAAATAGACCATGGAACAATGGAGGAAGGTTCCTGATGAATCACATTTTCTTTTATTATTCATTATATGGAGGACCATTTGTGTAAGCACGAAATACCTGGGGAAGAGATGGCATCAGTGTGCAATTTGGGAGGAAGCAAAGCCAGGAGAAGCTTGTGATGCTCTGAGCAATCTTTTGCTGGGAACCATTGGGTTCTGTCATTGATGTGGATGTAATGTTCAAAAGAATAAAACTTTATTTACTTCATTTGCCTACATATACATATATATGTACAGTATATGTATATAAGTATACATAATATATACATTTGCTATAAAAACTTAATAATATTTAATGTATTTTAATTTGAACATCAGAAGATTATTTTGTTTGTGTCTATCTGTAAATACAAATGTATTTAGACTGTGCTGTGTTAATGTTTTAATGTCACTAGGTCCAACCTACGGTCCTAAGATTGCCTTTACAATTTTCCCAGATAAAAGTGAATGGAGTGCTCAGAAGCCAACACTTTCAGGTGCCGTAATTTTAGATTGATCGATCTAATGATATCTGAGGGTTTTGGCTTCATGTTTTTTCATGTATTGGAAATACTAAATTACTAAATACAGTATATAATTCACTCCTATCCATTTCTTGTGTTTGACTGGAAATACCAGACAGTTCCCTGCTTGTTCATGACGAGTCATGGCAAGGCTCATGGAAAGGCAGTTTAATATGGGAATGTGGAAAGCAAGCATATAAAAAACAGGCGCGCCGTTCAGTTACATCACATTGTTTGAGTCATATCTGTTTGCACACTAATAGAAAACTAATAGTACTAGAATACAAATAGTAGCAACATAGGTTTCACTTGGTTTTCAGTTAAACAGGTTATATTGCAGTATAGCAAATAGAGACTCATTCCTGGACTGGAAGGAGGAACTCCATTTACCCAAACAAAAGATATTCGCTCAATTGGTGTTTAAATTTTGGTGATGCTGAATAGTGTTAGCAAATCAGTAATCTCTCAGTAGGTGTTTTTCAAGGTTTTTGAAAGCCAGTGCATGTGATTATGACAAATTGGAAACCCCAATTAGCTTGCCTTTGGACTGTGGTTTCGACATTTTATTTGTGTGCTAACCATTACACCACCATGCCACCTCACTTACTGTACATTTATTAGCCAATTTTTCCTGGTGCCTTTCCCAGGAACTCTGGCATGAGGCGGAAGTACACACTGAAGGAGCTACTGGTCCATTGCAGCCAATCATGCACATAGATTTACACACACACGCAATTTATCCTAACCAATCCACGTACTTTCATGTTTTTTGGTGGTTGGAGGAAATTGTATATCCAGGAGCAAACGAGAACATGTACATGCAGAGACAGAAACTGTAACTCGGGAACAAATTGGGATCTCTGTGGCTGTGAGAACTATTGTACTGAGACATTCACCTGTATGCAAATAATGCCAGCAATTTTTTTCTCCTACAGCATAACAGAGCCACTGTAGAGCTTTAAAATGAAGATGCATAATTGGTCTTAAACTAGCCCTAACATGTGCATGTTACACACCTCCCCATATCATACCTTTTTGTTCTTGTCTTTCTCCCAGGAATTTTACAGTGTAGATTTAAGCTTCCCTGCAGGGGTTTTAGTTAAACCTTCCTACTTTTCTAGTGCAACTAATATTTTAGACATAATTTTAAACTATTCTAAACATATGGATGGTTTTTGGACAAATTCAATACATTCAATACCATTCATAACTGATGATGTACAGAACTGTAGAAAAAAAAGAAACGACGGAATCAGAGAGTGATCAGAGGGAGAAACTTTTAATAAAAGTTTGGGATGAATGAAAGTGAATAGAGGGAGAGAGTTGAGGGAGCTGAGGGAGTGCAATAACTGGCTGGTGGATTCCACACAGGGAACTCTTTCAAGTTGGAGAGTAAACTGCAACAGGGAGCTGGGGATGGAGGTAAGCGGCACACTAATCCTGAGGAGCTGTAGGCTTTTTACAGAGATCACAGGGGATGTTCTGAAACCTGAGGCATTGGTGGGGATAACAAGCCTTGCCGTGATTGCCTGGGCTGAGTGAGTTCACCTGTAGAGCAAGGGTAGGTAGGACGGTTAACGGTCAGGTCATCAAACAATTAGGAAAAGAGATACGGATCACCTTTGCCCTGAAGGAAAGTACTGAACAATGGAACAGTTAGGAGGGAGGGATTAGAGCTCTCCAAATGGTTGCAAATGGGCAGGGCATTAAAGAGTTGTGGATTAATTGCTGTATCTCACAGAAGGGGTAAGCATCAGTGACAAATAAATGAAGGCTGCTTTTGAATTACATTAGTTGGAGAAAGCTCCATGTACAGGCCCGAAGGTCAACACGTACAGTAGGTGAGAGTAGACCAGTCCGCTAGCGCTAGCCAAACAAAGTCAGAGCAGGTTAGTTATCCAAAGTATCCACAGGGGATTCTTTTAAGGTGAAACATTATTGTAACTCCTTTATAGGAAATCTGTCCTGTCCATAGATCTCATAAAGACTAGATTAAACCTTCCCAATGTATTCTGGCAAAACTTTGTGTTTCAAAATGCAACAAACAGCACTGTGCTCATTAGAGCATTAATAGATACAGTAAAATGTATCATGAAAGATAGTGCATAGGGCTCCGTCAAGAAATAGTGTAGCAGCACATTCAGCTACAGTACTCTCTTTGAAGTTGATGTGGTTTTTGGATTAAAAATAATATCACACTGAATAAGCAATAAAAAGAATGTTGAAAGAAGAGTAAACTGTATGTAATACCTGAAAACTAATAACTAATGGAATAAGAAACTCCACCTCTCCTGGAGAGGATGTATAAAACTTACCTGCAAAAGTTTGACAAGTCCTATACCATAGTTCTTAAAATGGACTGCAGACTTCTTTTTTTTTTAGGACGATGATGATGTTCAAATACGATGTGTATATAACAAACCTATGTGGAATATTGTTGTATGATACTGTATGAGTTACAGCTGTGTGTGTGAAGCTGATTTTGGATAGTGTACAGTATACCTGTACTATTATAGGGAGCTGTCATAAAGTAAAACTAAAAGAGTAAAGGAGGTATATGATGATGCTCCTGATGTTCTTTTCATTGCTTATGATCTGTCTGCAACAATCTTTCCTTGACCTTATTTTCTAGGAAACATATCTTAAACAGGGTCACAGGAGACCTGGACGCTAGGCATGATTCAGGGCACACCCTAGCATGTCACTGTTTCGCCACTGTTTGAACCCCAACCCTGGAAGTGCAAGGCCACAGCTCCAATCACTACACCACCATGCCAACTTGGCTAGAGAGAGAGAGAGATAAACTGTTTTATCCATTGTACCAAAAATGTAGGAGATTAAATTATAGTTTTTTTTTTGTTTTTAAACATAAAATGTACACTTATTTAATCTAAACTATTTTTACAAATTTGTAGCTCAAAGAAAACATACACATAATATTCATCAGTTTGCAAAAACTTCATTAATTTGAAAAAAAAAAATCTCCAAAAAATATGCAAAATTCTCATTCTTGTACACTGATCTAAAATGGGCGGCACGGTGACTTAGATGTTAACACTGCCGCATTGCACCTCCAGGTTATGGGTTCGATTCCCGCCTCAGGTTGTGTGCATGGAGTTTGCATGTTCTCCCTGTGCTTGATGGGTTTCTTCTGGGTATTCTGGTTTCCTCCCACTTTCCCCCATTTGTATATAAATCCCAAGTTAAAAAGGACAAATAAGTTAAGTTTATAGCATAACTCTGCTATCCTTTAGGGTATATGATATCTATATTACTGTTGTTAACCTCAAGAGTTACTATTAAAATGGCAACAGTGACTCCATGTGGTGAGAAGTTTTGTAAGTATCAAGGCACCTAAAAGAACTGTCTCAAAGAGAAACATTTGTAGATCTGGCTACACGGAGATGCCCTATGTACTGATCAGCCATAACATTAAAAGCATTATAATTAAAACCACCTAGGTTTTGGGATTCCCCATGTGCCACCAGGGTAGCTCTGAACCCACGGGTAATGGTTGCTCAGGGCCTCTGGGGGTATGCTGTAGTGTCTTTCACAAGGACATGGCCAACATATCCTTTAGGTGCTTTTAGTTGCAGGGTGGGGCTTCTGTGGTTCTGAATTGTTTGTCGGGCACATCCTATGGAATGTCCATTCGGATTGGGACCTGGGGGAGTTTGAAGGACATGTCAGTGGCCTTGGGCTCTTTGTCAGTTTAGCCCTATACACAGTAGTGCAGTGGTAATAGAAAATCAAACACAATCAGCAAAAAGCAAAATAAACCAGCTCGGATACAGGACGATACTTAACAGAAATAATGGGGTGATAAACAGATGCAAACCTCTAGAATGTACTAATGTCATAAAATGAATGGGAGAGAGAGTCCACTTGCTGGATATTAGGGGGCCTGATGGTTTGTGGGATGTTGGTCATTTTGGCACAGCTATGCATCTAGGATTCATGACTTTGGATCCCAAGTCTGACGTAGGTATGCTTTCTTATTTTAGTTAAATGGATTTTTTCTTATTTATTTCTTATGAATGGATGGACAAAGTAACCACTTTTTGCAAGAGAACCTATTGACCCAGAGATCCAAAGGTTATAAACCAGCACCATTGACAATTGAACTGAACTGATAACATTTGGAGTTTGTTATTTTCATAAGCAGTGTCCAAAAGTAATCTTTATGACACTGAATCCATGCACAGTAACTTTCTGAGTTAAATTTTCAGAGATATAAAAATTATAGTTATAATATATAACATAATAATATAAAATTATGTGTCTCATAATAGAAAAAGTATGGTGAAGCCACAGTGTCCCCTGAGGACAAAATGTAATATTGCATTCTCTTTTTGAACATATTGTACCAATGGAACTTTACTATTGTGTCTTTATTATGTGAATAATTTTCTTTCTTTTTGTTCATAAATATTGTTGTAATTAAACACTAATGATAGCTAATCCAATGCAGTAGACTCATTAGAAACTCACATGGCAGACCAACATGAGAGAATTGTATGTACTGTAATGTTCTGGAGCCTCTCCCAGGAGACCTTGGGCACAAGTTGCAGTACACCCTGAACAGGGTGCCAATCCATTTGCACGGCATACATACACATACAAACATTACAGACAATTTGGGAATGACAAATAACCTAATTTGCATGTTTTTCAACAGTGAAAGGAAATCAGAGTACCCAGAGCATGTCGACACCAAGCATGTTGAGAACATGCAAAATCCACGCACACAGCCCAAGGCAGGAATCAAACCTTGAGCCTGGAGGAGTGAGGCCACAGTGCTAACCACTATGCCATCATGCCACCATTTAAATCATACAGATTAATAATAAATTAATAAATATATTCATACTTGTTTCATACTTGGGCTCTTTGACTCCTTTTTTTTAGAAAGAGAACGGTACCTGAAAGTTCATTACATTAGATCAAAGACTGTTTTATTAAATTTTAATAAAAGATTATCCAGGTCATATTGGGTGGGGGAAGAGTTTGCATGAGGGTTGCATGTGGTTATGCACAATGCTGGTGACTTTGTGGATGCAGCCTGTTGAGTAAACGCCTGTGATGAGGAGAAAGAGAGTCCAAGATGATCATCTCAGCTGATAAAACCCACCAGAATTGTGTAGCCAATGAATTTGAAGGACATTACCAATTAAAAGCAAAATCATCAAGCTGAGTCAAATTTTTTGAATAGTGATTGGCACATGAGCTTTGCAGGATGGAGCCATTTCTTGGATCATTTTTAAAATAAATTTCACCATAAATTTTGAGTTGCTTTGAGGAGCAGACTGCTGACCATTTCATTGTGTTGATATACTGTACCTTTCATGAAGAAAACTTTTGCTTTGGCAAAATGCATTATTATTCTGAACAATACTTTATCATCACCAAACCTGTTTTCGATCAATGGAATAAGAAAGACAAAATTTCAATGCAGCCTGTTCATTGATTATTGATCGAATATCACTTTTATGCAATCATCCACACTCCATGAATGCCTCTCTTTAACCTACTGTAACCTTCTTTTTCTGTTTAAATGGTACTGTAGTTCTCTTTATACACCAGGTGCTAGGCCCTGCTTTCCCCTTCTTAGTGGCTTGATGGTTGCAAGTTTTTGTTTCTGCAACTGCCATTACTGCGCTCTGCCTGGGCCGACCAGTATCTGTAAGCTGCTTTTGGAGCTCCACAAATTTACCAAATTCAGAAGGTCTCATTCAGGATTTCTCTTAACCACACAAAATCCCCAGTGTTTAATTAACACATTTAAAGTTCATGTGAGTCCAACTGGGCCAAAATAAACAACATTCTGTTAGTTCAAAACTGTGAATTGTGCTAGCTGTGAATTGAAGAATGGGGATTTTGCTGGCCATATCAGATCAAAATAATAATAATAATAATAATAATAATAATGGGTGGTTACATTCCACAATTGTTTTCCTCCAGAAAGATGATGTGAGCGCCAGAAAATTGTAATCATGCAAAAAGCATATAAACAATAAAGAGAGCGAGAGAGAGAGAGACCAGACACAAGAGTATAAACTTGTGAAAAATCCTTATAATCACTGGTTGTGCTATTAGTGCATAGTTTACAAATGACTGCAACTAAGTTTTTAAACAACAACAACAACAACAACAACAATAATAATAATAATAATAATAATAATAATACTTTTTATTACTACATTTCCCCTACAGGTTATTTGTCTCAAATCTAATTAACCGAATTAATAATATAAAAGAAGTATATTGGCTACTATGTAACTACTAACTGCTTATGATTAAAACGATACACAATGTTGCCGCTGTCTGTTTTGACAGCGCGAGTTCACGCGCCCCGGTTCCACGCGCGCGCACCCTTTGTAAGAATCCGCACATGCGCAATGATTTCACCGAGTTTGACGGTCGGTTTGGTCGTTAGAAATAGACAACACAAAAGCTATTTTATTTATTTATTTATTCATTCATTTGACAGCATAAACAAGAAACACTGCTTCTCGGCTGCCGAAGATTTGGAGGGATAGTTTTTTGGCGGGGAGAGTCATGGCGGTGGTGGGAGCGAAGGGGAAAAGAATTGGGCTCCCGGGTTTGTGTTGGAAAACCTGCTACTTTCACGTCGTGTTTTGGGTCGTGTCTGTGTGTGGAGAAGAGAAGAGCTTTGTGGTGGAGGTAGGTAGCCGAATGAACGCACTGCGCTGTCCGTGTCTCTGCCGAGCATCGGCCCCTCTGCTCATCCTGGACGGTATTTATTAGAAGAATACAAGAGGATAAACAAATAAATAAATACAATCCAACACTTGCACACGAATAAATAATGTTGAAATGTAAAATGAAATGAATTCCCTTTAACCTGCTATGCTTTTCTTTGTCAACCATTTGTAAATAACAGAATAAAAACCTTTTTAAAACAAAAACAAAAAAAATTATTCCTTAACAAGCTGACCCACGGGCTTGGGGTACCACGACTTGACCGAACTAATTAAGGTTATTTATAATTTACTAAAAACAACAGCTGAATCCGCCATCGCCAACGACTGCATTTACGGTATCCAGCAGAGACTGGCTTCTTCATGTGTAATTTCACCGCACACTCACCGGTCAATGATCGTGTGTATATATATATATATATATATATATAGTGCTATGGTGGATTACTCACTGTTATATATCACTTCTGTATTCTAGAAAAATTTAATCTTTATTGCGTGCTGAATTCACATCAATGGAAGGAAGTGTTTATGTTTAGGCCATTAGCAAACAGCATCCTCATCATTTTTATTGCTTATATTATGTACAGTAATAACTTCGGTCCCTTTTATTGGTAAACAGGCATCCGAGTGTGTATTTACCTTTATGAGAAACAAAAGCTATTTTCTTTTGTCCTTAATGATATCAGATATATCCTCCTAATATATGCCGATGCTGTGGTGTAAATGGAGCTTGGCTACATTCCAAACTGTACTAAAATATTTCAAAGTAATGGTTCAGATATTTGTTTTCACAGGATTTGATAGTTTTACCTAGCAGTTTTAACAGTAAATGTTTATATATATATATATATATATATGTGTTTCTGGTATTTGTGGGCAAGTGATGGTGTGGCATTTCAGTATCTGGGTGAGCAATAGCTTGGAGTTGTTGTTGCTGCTGTTATTTATACATTACAGAAGATGCCATATTGTTGATTTAATATCTTTCATTTATTTTATTTTATTTGCTTGTATCTTCGTCTTTATACTATTATGAAAGAGATTGTCTCTAAATTTCTGTTAATGTTTAAATTATTATTAAAATGTCATAAAAAAAAAAAATAGACAAAGTATGGAAAAGGGTTAGGCTTTATAAGCCGTGTGATTAACTTGCAAAACATCTGACCAATCATGAAACTACTGTCTGATACCCTGCTGAGGCAGAATAATGATGCTTTTGTTGATTCTTTTGTGTTAGGTGTGGTGATTAGAATATTAAATTTGATTAAATTTCATTTATATAGCGCTTTTAACAATAGTTATTGTCGCAAAGCAACATTACAGAATAATGTATAAAAACAAAATATGTATAAATCAAAATGATCAGTTTGTTCCTGATCAGCAAGCCGAGGGAGACAAGGGGAAAACGCGATGCCGTGGTAATAGGAAGAAACCTTGAAAGGAACCAGACTCAACAGGGATCGCATCCTCATTTGTGTGATGTCAGATAGCAGGGATGGATCAGCAGTCATACTGTGTGTTGTGTTGTGAAAATGTAGCTCATGAACTTTATGCTGGAGGGAAACGCAAGTTCGTTCCAAAAACCAGATAATCCAAAACAAAGTTGCAAATTAGCAGAGTCATTAAACAGGTAAAGATCAGGTGATCAGCAGACAGACTTGACTAGAACAAACATGAAAAGGAAAGTATCAAATAAACAGATTAATACCTAGGGCTCAAGAAGAAAAGACAAAAGTAATCGTAATGAGTACAGACTAAGAGCAAATCTTTGCAATGAGTGTTTGAGTGTCTAGGTTATTTATATCATATGTTTCGAAGTCCAGTGAAATTGAGTTTGTAGTTACATCAAGTGATGTGATTTGTAATCTATGCCGCTGCTAGAATGGAGGTGTTTGTTCCACAAGAAGTTATATGCAGCTTTTGTGAGAAGGTAGGTGAGTGGAACAGTAATGGAGCTGAGCTTACAGATAAACTATCAAAAAAGTTGGAGAGTCCCAGAACCTTTTGCTTTTTCCTTTACTTCAGTTTGTCTTTGTTTACTCCTCTCCTTGCTGATTATGTGTCCCAGCAATGCAACCTGGGGCACATGGTATATAGAAACAGCTGCAAACTGTGCCTTTCAGTTCTGGGCCTTCAGTGAGTAGGGTTAGTGATATATATATAATAACACATTTGGAGGACACCCAAATAGACAAACTACTGTAACTAGCAAACAATTCAAGGACAAAATAGTTACCTATACATTTGATCAAAGACCCAACAGCAGTAAAAACAAAGTAAATATGAGCTCAACCTGTTTACAAAATCCATCCATCATCTTTCCTTTTGAGACAAGAGGGCGGTTACTGTACATGACACATGTGATCCTTGGCTTCAGCATGTTCTTTTTTTTCAGAAACTGTTGATCTTTGGGGAATACCTTCACCAAGAATCTCTGAAGTTTAATAAATCCACAATTAACAAAAATCCCTAAACAATGAAACACTTGAGATGCAACTGTAAATAAGCTCTTCTTTTATGATACATAAACTGGACTTTTCTGATGAAGGCATAGTGCCATGCAAATCTAGGAAAAGAATACTTTTATTTATGCTATCATTAAATTACATGGCCAGAAGCTGTGAGTTTAAATTCAGTACATGAGGGATAAAGTCTAGTAGTAGCCACATAGCAACAGCAGAGAAACAGGAATCTAATTGGCTGAATTTATTCTAGCTCCACTGGGTCCTAAAGACAGATGTGGCTTTGGAAATTTGTAGGATTAGGAATGTTTGTAAGTATTACAACATCTCTCTCTCTCTCTCTCTCTCTCTCTCTCTCTCTCTCTCTTTTATATATATATATATATATATTACTGTGTGTGTGTGTATACTGTGTGTGTGTGTGTGTGTGTATACAGTATGTCACAAAAGTGAGTACACCCCTCTAATTTCAGCAAACATTTAAGTATATCTTCTCAAAAGACAATACTATGCAAATGAAACTTGCATATATTTTCGAGTAGTCAATGTGCAGCTTGTATAACAGTGCAGACTTACTGTTGTCTGAAAATAACTCAACATACAGCTATTATTGTCAAAATCGTTGGCAACAAAAGTGATTACACCATAAATGATAACAGCTGTAAATGGTTTAACCTTGCAAAGTCACATGTCATATTTATCATGTCCGTGTGTTTGTCAGCTTGTTAGGACCATCACCTATGGTATACACACACAGTATACACACACAGTGTATATAATAATCAAAATTATTCAACTTCTCAAAATTATTCAAATTATTTTTGGCCCAAATTACTAACTTGCAGCTGTTTGTATTAAAACAGTAAAACAAGAGCAATTTAAATTGCTCAACACAACTAATATACAGTGGTGTGAAAAACTATTTGCCCCCCTCCTGATTTCTTATTCTTTTGCATGTTTGTCACACAAAAAGTTTC
>JAQQZS010000036.1:26161255-26182371 GCA_030068045.1 Platyallabes tihoni
CATCCCTCCCCTCTGAGAGAGCTCGGCCAATCAGCTCCCTCTAGACCTCCGGCTGTGAGAGGTTACAGCATCACCTGCGAACCGAACCAGTGATCTCCGGATGATAGGGCGGACACTTTACCACTGCGCCACTCGGAGGCAACGCAAATATCTTCAGTGTACAATGGTATTGGCCTTGCTATCACAATAAATTCAGAGGGGACTGTACATGTATAAATCTCTTTTTGAAGACTGATTGGTTCCAAGTGTTAAGATCAGCATGTTCCAACATTAGGTACAACATTTATAAATTACTGTGTGAAGGTAAAGCTGGCGTTAGACCAGTAGCACTCCTGCAAGAATTAAAATGGCAGTGGACGCAGTGCATAATATCAGGAAATTTCAGCAGTGATTCTTCTTCACTCCTTGCCATGAATCTATCCATGGGCTGGATGTTTGAAGAATGCTAATATGCTGAATCCTATTCATGAAAAGTTGACTAGAAGGGAAAAGTGTGGTAAGCAGCAGCTTTTAGAATACAATGTGAAGGAATTGGGAATAAACTGCTGGCCAGGACTTGGGGTTGTTTCTAGGGCTGAGACTCTGAAGGCAATATTGGCTGAAGCCTTGGGCAAATCTTTTAATTTCTCCTGGGTTGAGGGTAAGGGAGGTGAGAGCAGACTCCACTGCCTCAATTGTTTCCTTGACACGAGTGGCCCGCAGGCTGAGAACATGCCGATGCCACAGCAGGTGTGCGAGCAGTGGTTTTATATATACAATCATGTGTAAATGTTAGTGTCATCACTTTTAGTTCTTAGTGTTTTTGTGTAAAAAAATACAAATAAAAATCATTTGGTTGAGGCAGGTCTTAGGAAAATACCACCTCAGACGAACAACAACATATAACTTTTCCTCGATACCATTATACATTTAACAAAAATTAAGCCAAAGGGAAAAAAAAATCATGCGTGTAATGCTACTCATTATTTAATTTATTAATTATTTAATAGCTTGTAAATTCACCTTTAGCTGCAATACCATTGTTTTGGTCAAGTCTTCTTTACAGCAATCTTTACATCAATTTTAACAACTGCCTCAGTTCCGTGAGGTTTTTGGGTATTCTCTTATGCACAGCTCTGTTCCATCAAAGAATTTTAATTTTTAATTTTAATCTTGATTCTTTTATTTTTCAGCCACTCTGATGTAGATTTACTAGTGTGCTTCAAATCATTGTCCTGTTGCATGACCAAATTTTGACTAGGTTTTAGCTGTCAGACCGATGGCCTTGCATTTTCACTGGTATACAGAGGTGGCTGCATGTCCAGGTCCTGTGGATGCATGAACAAGCCCAAATCATCACCTCTCCACCCCCTTAACAGTGACTCCAAGTTGTTTCTGCTGAAATGCTTTTTTGTTTTTGCCTGGTCTTGGTGCTGGTCTTTAAGGCCAAACAACTTCTGTCCATTGAACATTGTTTCAGAAGCCTTGTGATTTGTTTAGAAGCAGTTTTGCAAACCTCAGTTGTTCTTCCGTGTTCTTTTTAGACAGGCTTTCTCCTGGCAACCTTTCCAAACAATCCATACTTGTCTAGTCTTCTAATTGTGCTGTCTCAGTGCGACCTGTAGGGTCTGAGATATAGCTTTTGGTGTTTTTTTTCCTTTTTTTGTATTTCTCTGAGCACCGCTTGGTCTGATCTTTGGGTGAATGTGCTGTGACGTCCACTCTTAGTGATAACTGTTTTGATTGCTGTCTACTAAACTTTCTCACTGTATAATGTTAAATTCTAAATAGTTTGGAAACAGTTTTATAACCCATTTGCAAATTGATGTGAAGCAGAAATTGCTTCTTTAAGATCATTGGCTTGTGTCTTTTCTTTCTGGAATTGCTCCAGACTAGCAAACTGTATTTATCAAGGTCTGCAACTACTACTAGTGATCAATTAATCAAGGGCTGATGATTAGCAGCACCTGGCTGCAACTTACCCTGGCTAAAATCCTGTGGAGATAGTAATGGGGTGCACTCATGTTTTTTATTTTTTACTTCATTTTTGTTAAATAAATAGTTGCATATTGAAAATATTGCAAAGTGCATTGTTGAAGAGATTAATGCTGGCTATCAGAGAAACCTGTCAGTCACTGTTTTGTTGACAAAAGGGAGACCTACTGAATATTAGGTGAGTGGTCATAATGTAATAGCTCATCAGGGTGTGTAACATACAGTATGCAATGTCTATTAATTAATAGATGTAATGTTCAGTATTATGTCTAATTCCCCCCCCCCCTTTTTTTTGTCCCACAGGAGATAAGTACTGGGTATTTAAGGAAGTGACAGCAGAGCCAGGTTATCCACACAGCTTAGTGGAGTTGGGAAACTGTTTGCCCCGTGAGGGAATTGACACAGCGCTGCGCTGGGAGCCTGTGGGCAAAACCTACTTTTTCAAAGGTGACCAGTACTGGCGCTACAATGAGGAAAAGCATGCATCTGACCCAGGCTATCCCAAACCCATCACTGTGTGGAAGGGTATTCCTGAAGCACCTCAAGGAGCCTTTGTCAGCCGTGAAGGATGTAAGTGAAAGGACTCAAAAGCAAGGAAGTTTGTACATTATGAAAATCTTGAAAATATTGCTTTAAAATTTTGCTTAAAAATCAAGGATTATAACATGAGCTTTACTTGTATACCTGCAGCAGATTTTCTCTTGTAGCACTGCGTGTGTGTGTGTGTGTGTGTGTGTGTGTGTAAACGACCGAGCGAAAGAGTGAAAGAATCTACACATATGACATCTTTAGAATAAGACTACTAAGTCTAAGTGAAAACATCTAAATGTAACTGAATAAACATTAGATTTAAAAAGTGCTGTTAGGCAATAGAACAACAAGCAGCCAGAATGTAAATCAGTAGGAACTGGAACTAAAAAACAGAGGCACATCTTCACTTGTGGGATGTACTGTAAGTGATATGACTGAAAAGAAAAGATGCATTGTTTAAAATTATTTCAGGAACATAATAAGACAAAATGTGAGTATGTGTATTAGATACTGTGGCAGTATCAGAAACCTGATTAAACATAGGAGAACTTAGCCACATTTTCAGTTCAAGTCCTGAGCAAATGAAAGTTTATTGGGGTTTTTTTGTTTGTTTTTGCTTTAAGAAAACAGTTAGACAATTTTTGTGGAATATTTATATAATTCAACTGTCTCAAATTATTTATTTCACATATAATACTTCACAATCCATTACAGTACACATGAAACTTTTGAAAGTATTTTTATAAGGATACAAGTTTTGGTCTAGCTTTGGCATTTGCTATTACAAGATCACTATTCGTATCACCCATGTTTAGTAAGAACAGTTTTTTGGTCCCTTTGATCCAAGGAGTTGCCATACCAGATTATTTGATCTGCAAGATCTGGAACAGGTTTTACAACTGATGTTGCAACCCTCCCATTTTTAAAACGCACTTGGGCCTGTCACTGTATACAGTGACTGGGTAGTACTGGGTGTAGGGTTATGGATCTTGCCCAAGAACCCAACAGTGGCGACCTAGAAGTGATGGGGCACAAACCCACTACCCTCAGATCAACAACCCTGAGCCTCAACGACCTGAGCCACCATTGCACCTTTTAGTATGAACAGTTTTAATGGAATATTAATCCTATATTAATTAATAATATATTAATTATTTAAAAATAATTTTAAAATCTTATTTCAATCTACATTTATATATTTGGTATGCACTACATGCACTGCAGGACATAACATTTAGAAGGCAAAAATGTCATAAGCAGATAATAGGATGTCAGATTTGCTGTAAAAATATTTTCCTTTTTTTTTTCTTTTTAATTTTTTTGCACTTTTTCATGTGATTCTGTTTGAGTCATTTTTGTGAACCTATTGGAACATTTTATTACTCTAATTGGCACAGTGCACAACTGTGTACATAACGACTGCTTGTTTTGAGACATGAATCAACCTTAATGGTTATTTTACTGTAGAATGGGAAAAAGCTGTCTAAATCTACCTGTCCCTATGAGAAAAAGGAATTGCCACCCTTTGTAAATCATGAATGAACTGTAATTAAATTACAGTTAAATTTCACTTGCCTGATTACTAGCAAGGCATTAGACTGTGGTTCAGAAGATACTGTATCTGGTTCAAATCACAACCACCAAGTTGTTCCTGTTGGGCCCTTGAGCAGTGCTCTTAACCTTCAACTGCTCAGATGTAGATAGATGAGATAAAAACGTAAGTCGCTCTGGATAAGGGCGTCTGCAAAATGTCGTACATGTAAAAAAGCAACATGGCCTAAAGAAATTCGAGAACAGATGAGAAACAAAGTAGTTGACATTAATTAGTCTTGAAAGGGTTACCAATTCAATTCTCAGGCAAAAAGAACAAAATGACGACTCATCCTGGAGCTCATAAAGGAATTCTGAACAATATTTAAAGAACTGTTCATTATTCAACAATAAAAAAGAGACTGGGAAAAAATGGAATCCATGGGAGAGTTCCAAGACAAAAGCCATTGCTAACCAAAAAAAAACACAAAGGCTCATCTCATCTCATCTCATCTTATTCTACTGGGCAAATATTCTGTGGACTTGTTAAACTAAAATGTAACTTTTTTCAGAGGGTGCATAAAACTAACACATCGTTTCATAAAAAAAAAAAAATCATCATACCAACAATCAAACATGATGGTGGTAGTGTGATGGTGGAACCTGGACGACTTGACATACAGTAACTGATGGAACCATGAACACTGCACTCTACTGGAAAGTTCGGAAGGACAATGTCCAGGCATCCGTTTGCAAGCAAGTCTACCTCTGAATGGTTGAAAAAATGCTAAATTAAAGTTTTGGAGTGGTCTCGTCAAAAGTCCTTTGAGATTTAATTAAACTGGCTGTTCATGCTCGAAAATAATGTGACTGAATTAAAACAATTCTGCATAGATAAGTGGGCCAAAATTCCTCCACAGTGATGTGAAAGACTCATTGACAATTATGCAAATGGTTGATTGCAGTTGCACAGCCAGTTTAGAGGCAGTTACTTTTTTTCACATAGGGCCAGGCAGGTTTGGACAGCTTTTCATCATTTTAAAACTGCATTTTGTGTTCACTTGGGTTATCTTTGTGTAATATAATTTTTTTAATGATCTGGCTTAGTGGTTAGCACTGTAGCCTTGCACCTCTAGGGTCCGGGTTTGATTCCCACCTCGGATTCTGTGTACATGGAGTTTGCATGTTCTCCCTGTGCTTGGTGGGTTTCCTCTGGGTACTCTGATTTCCTCCCACAGTCCAAAGACATGCAGCTTAGGCTAATTGGCATTACCAAATTGCCTGGGATAGGCTTCAGACCCCTGCAAATTGGATAAAGGATGAAGCAGTATAGAACACGAGTGAGTGAATGATCTGAATCAAGTGTGACAAATATGCACAAAAAATCTGATACTTTTTCATGGCACTGTATGTTTCCACATCTACTGTGCATTAACGATTATTTTTTCAATCATGATAAATACAAATTGCAGCAAAAGACACTTAAGTGTTTCTTCAAATTTATTTCTGTAAATTGCATGTATTAAGGTTTTATGAGCAGATTGCACAAAAAAATGGACACACATTCATTATTTTAGTCAGCAAAAAAATTTTTAATAACCAATATAAACATAATCAGTAGCACAAAATCAAGACATAAGAAAACTGAACAGGAAGGAAACGGAACATGACAATTTGAACTCGGGCCACCTTTGCATGCTGGTAACTTAAGTCTAAACCTGATACAAAATAAAAACCTCCAGATCCATATTTACTCACTGTTGTAATGCTCACACACATAGGTATGCATAAATGACATTAAATTACATACCTAATAGAACACCATTTGAAATTTAGTGTGACTTTTTTGGTTTTGTTGGTTTTTATGGTTGTCTAAGAAAGATGAAAGAAAATTATCTTTATTTTCCTAATTCTTTTAATAGCTTACTTGGGTGCATTCAGCACAGGTAATAGGACAGTTTTCTTTCTGTGTTAAAGACAGAATTTTAGAATTTTACTTATCCTGCCCATGAAAAACCACTACCCATCAATTTCCAATTTTGTTTTAGTTATGCAATGTTATATGATGAGGAATTGACACGAATTAGTGGACACGCCTTTTAATAAACTGCAAAAATTATTTCATGGAAAGTTTTCTAATGTACTTTCATTTGGTCTAAAATATGTATCTAAATAAGCACACGTTTTGTGGCATTGAACATAAAACTCAGTAACAATAAAGTATCTAATAATTAAGGAACAATGCACAGTATTTTAATATTATCCAAGTAGTTATTTTTTATAGTACATTTAAACCTTGAATTGCGAGCATAATTTGTTCCGAAAGCGTGCTTGTATATCAAAGCACTCGTATGTCAAAGCAAATTTCCCCATAAGAAATAATGCAAATAATAAAAAATAAATAAATAATGGATTACACTTGCTATTTATGGTTAAAAATTGTTTTAATGATATATATCTCCCTGATCCTCTTTCCAGTTCACACTTACTTCTACAAAGGAAAGGACTACTGGAAGTTTGACAACCAGAAGTTAACAGTGGAACCTGGCTACCCAAAGTCTATCCTTAAGGACTGGATGGGTTGCGATCGAATAGAAGTGGAGAAGAACCAGGACAAACAACTCCCCCATGACGATGTCGACATAATGGTTGCCATAAATGATGTGCCAAGCACTGTAAATGCAATTGCTGTGGTAATCCCTTGCATTCTTTCTCTGTGCATCTTGGTCCTCGTGTACACCATCTTCCAGTTTAAGAACAAAACTGTCCCTCAACCTGTGACCTACTACAAACAGCCAGTTCAGGAATGGGTATGACCGACCAGACTATTGCAAAGTTTTAAACACTAAAAATGTTTAAGAGGGCTAATGTGACAGTGCTTAGGAGCACCTACTTAACCAGTGCCTGCTTACTGCATTGTAATGCAAGAGGTGGGGATTGAAACATTTTTGACATGTCCTTCCATCTGTGGAACTAAACTTGAAAAAATGTAAAAAAAAAAAAAAAATTTTTTTTTAATTTTCTTTTTTTTAACACATGAGGCAAAAGCACAGGTTTGCTAGGCTTTAACTGAGTAGTGGATTACAGGGACAGGAGCGTAAACATTGCTTAGGCCTTACACTGATACTGTAAAACCGTCCCCATTCTTTGACAACCTGGGAGTTTGAGGACCACCACAGTGAATTCTAATCATCATCCAAGGAACACAAAAATGGTGGTCGGATGCCAGCAAATATGTTCTACATATGTGCTCCACATGGACTTGTACAGGAATTTAAAGAATATGTAAGAAGGACAAAACAAATATATAAAAATGACTTCTTTGTTAAAGGCTTCAATAACATTGTAGGTAAAAAGGATTAAGAAAATAATACAAGAGGCTTCGGGTATCTCATAGTCTTTAATCCTATCTTGGACTCTTTTTAAAGCATTACCGAAGCATTAACTTTAGTATAGCTACAGTGGGGTCCAAAAGTCTGAGACCACATTCTTTTAACATATTCTTTTAACATGTAAATAACCATAATGTTTTAGAATACTGAAATATTTAAAACAAATAAAGTAAATGTTTAATATATTGAATCTTTAATATCCGTGTAAGATTATGGACTATTTCTAGGTCCCTATTTAAATGTAAGCAAATTTGTTGATCATGTTAATAGATTTATACAAAAGGTCAAACTTTCCTTATGCCCAATAATTTTATTTAAAGCAAGTATTCATTTAACACATTTGATAGATTTTGCTTTTGTGGAGTACATGCCAGCTCGAGGTTACACTGTCATTAAAGCCGACGAGGGACATAGCTAATAGAAAGAAACTCAAAAATTCCTGTAAAAACATTCATTTTGTTTGAAGATTTTATTATTATATTGTACTCTTGTATTTAATTTAGAAATAAATGCAAAATATAAGCATTTTCACTAGTGGCCTCAGACACAGACCCCACTGTGTGTGCGTGTGTGTGTGTGTGTGTGTGTGTGTGTGTGTGTATATATATATATATGTGTGTATGTATGTGTATATGTATGTATGTGTGTGTATATATATATATATAATGTGTGTGTGTGCGGGAGTGTGTGTTTTATACCGATCAGCCACAACACCACCACAAAGTGAACTGAATAACAAAGTAAACTGGTGACAGGACCATGGCCAGCCCATCTGGTCAAATCCCATAGAAAAGCCAATGAAGCAAAATGTAAATGTTGACCATGATAGTAAGGCACCTGACTGCCCACACCCCCAGCCTGCACACAGAGGCCAGCAGGCAGTGAGTCCAAGACCAAAAGATTCCCAAATTTCAGAGACCCCAAACCGATCTAGCACCCTTGCTTTCTTGTACTTGCTGGACAAAAAACAGTCTGATCCAAGGAGGCCAAACCCTACAACCCACAGCATGCAAAAGGTCCACATCCAACAACCTGGTGTCGGATATCACAGCACACCCCAGAGGCACTGAGGAGCGATGGCATGGTTTTATATATACACAATGATCAGCCATACTATTATGATCACCTGCCTAATACAGTGAAACCTTGGATTACGAGTAACGCAGTTTGCGAGCAAATATTTTGAATAAATTTTGACTTGGAAAACAAACAAGTCTTGGTTTACGAGTACCGAGTATCATGTATCACGCATGCGCTTCTTGTTTTGACGCCGAGCGTCACGTGATCACAACTGAGCCAACGGTTTTTCTCTCTCTTGAGCTTGTGGGTAATCGTCTCCCCTGCTGGGTCTTGCGCGTCTCTCACTGGTATATTCAACATCCGTGCACACATGTGCTGTTTACTATAACACTGTGACCAAGTGTGGGTTTGTGTCTGTATGCGTGTGTGTACAGTGCGTGTGTAAAGCAAGAGCAAGTCGCATCAAAGAGGTTAAAGGTCCATTTTCTCTCTCTGCATCAGCCTGCTCTTTATGTCTGTGTGCGCGCGCGCGCATTGGACACCGTGCCCCACACACACACACTCTTTCTCTCTGCTCTACACAGAAACACTGCTCTGTCGCGATTCTTTTCAAAGGTAAAGTGCAGTGATTCTGTTAGTGTGTCGCTCAATCGAGTGTCATTAAAGAGATTTCTTGTTTATTTTTACGATAAAACTGTTTCCATTTTGTGTATGCGTGTCTGTGAAAAGAGTGGAGGAAGGGTAACTGTAAGACGAGAAGGGGGAGAGGGAAGGTGCTCCGTACTTTAGCTTCACACACATACACAGTGCCTGCATGCACAAACAAAAACACTTATCTGTCTTATTTATCTTATTTTTACTTTTTTAAAAGGTAAAGTGCAGGTTAATTTGTTTTATTTTTACTTTATATTTTTGTGTTAATTATTTTTATGTATTTATTTTTTGGGGCTGTGTAACGAATATTATGAGTTTCCATTATTTCTTATGGGAAATTTTGGTTTACGAGTGTTTTGAAATACGAGCCCACTTCCGGAACAAATTATGCTCATAATCCAAGGTTCCACTGTATTGAGTAGGTCCTTGGAGAATTTAAAATATTTATCTCCGGAGGATTTGGAGGCCATTTTTAATCATTCTGGGAGTATGGAAGGGTGCATTATTTTGCTGAAAGAGGCCCCTGCCGTCGGGGAATAGCATTTTCATGAAGGTTTGTATTTGGTCAACAACAATCTTTAGGACATATGTTAAGAACATAAGCATCTCACTTGCCTTCTTCCCATATTGCATCCTGGTGTTATCTCTTCTCACGATAAGCGCACCCCATGCACCAGGCCATCAACATAATGTAAAAGAAAACAATTTACCAAACCAGGCCATCTTCTTCCATGCCTTTGTCCAGTTTCTGCTGTTAACATACCCATTGTAGGCACTTTTGTTGGTGGACATGGCTCAGCATAGGCATCCTGAGTCTGTGGCTACATGGGCCCATATGCAACAAATTGTGATGCACTATCAGAACCAGCAGTAACCTTTTAAGTAATTTGAGCTACAGTAGTTATTCTAATGAATGGTACCATACAGGCCAGCCATTGCTCCACACGTGCATCAGTGTGCCTTGGTCGCCCATGACCCCGGTGCCGGTTCACTGGTTTTCCTTCTTTCCACTTTTGGTAGGTCCTGCCCACTGCAGACCAGGAACAACCTCACAAGAGCTGCGGTTTTGGACTTGCTCTAACCTAGTCATCTAGCCATCAGAATTTAGACCTTGTCAAAGCCACTCAAATCATTACACCTGCCCATTTTTTTCTGCTTCCAACCCATCAACTTCAGGGACAAAATGTTCACTTGCTGCCTAACATATCCCACCCACTTCCAGGTGCCACTGTAATGAGATAATCGATGTTATTCACTTCTCCTGACCCTGTTATGGCTGATCGGTATACATATCATAGGTCACATATACTGCCTGGCCAAAATAAAGCCACACACTTTATAAACTTACATTTACATAGTCAGCTGTCTTAATTTTATTTCCACATAACATTTATGTGCCTATGCAGGATGGGTGCATCACTTAATTATGTGCTTTAATTATTAACCTGATGAGTCCATTGCTCTGGAATAGGATTCATCTTCACTATTAAACAGTTAGTAGTTATCCAACAGTTGGATTTTACTTTTTTTTTTTTTTTCCGTGTAACATTCCAAGTGTTTAAATGATCTCTGATCATGGTTATTCATGGTTTTTTTTTCTGTGAAGTTATTGATTCACCACTGTCCTTCCAGGTTTAAATAATGCATTGCATATTTATTAAAGCAGTCACCTTAGTTGTTTTCTTTTCTTGATGCAAGCCCTTCTGAAACTGTAACTTCTTTTTGGCTAAGCAGTGTATATTTGGACAGTTTATTTTTGACACATTTTCATATTCTTGCCTCTGCACATCAGCACAATGGATGTGAATTTAAGTACCTAAGCTTTAATTTAATTTTAGCTAAATATTGCTAATATTGTCTTTATGAATTACAGAACTAGGCAGGCTTTTTTTAACAAGGTGTATTCTGACCTTTCTGTTTTTGAGGCTTACCAGCCATTTGCATCTTGAGGTGAATCTTCTATATTTAGATTCATGATGACCTCATAATGATCGCTTTGTAAAATTTTGTCAATTATACACCTACCTCCTCCAGAGGACTTACTGTTCTGGACTTACCTAGATGTTGTGAATGAGATGATGTGAGTAAGGATTTTCCTCACCAAGCAAAGAATTCTGTTTATCCACTTGCTTTTGTGACCCTCAAGGTCATTTGGTGTTGCTGAGCTCACCAGTGCATTCCTTCTTTTTAAGAATGTACAAAATAGTTGATTTGCCAGTCCTGCTGTTTCTGCTATTTTTCGGATAAGTCTCTTTATTTCAGACGTTGAGTTGTATTGGCAGCATTTTGTACTGCATATCAAATCAAAAGTTCAATAACATATTTATTGCTTCATTTTAAATCCATTGTCATGGTGTACAGTAGCAAAACTGTGAAACTTTTATTGCTGTCCAAATACTTCAGGACCTGGCTGTGCGCTAGGTATGCACACACTCACTCACACACACACATATACGCGCACACACACACACACACACACACACACGTGTGAACATGCAAGTACAGTGTTGCTTAAGGTTGATGGTTTGTTCGGGGTGTATAGTGGGGGGCATCTAAAAATCTAAACAGTTTCTAAATCTAAGCAGTTTTATGCATAGAATTTCCTTCTCTTACATAAACTCATGATGTTAACTACCTGATGGAAAAAGTCTTAATACAGAAAGAGTGTTTTTGCAAAATACACACTTATTCTGGTTTTTACATTTGAGTATTTTGCTAGTGTGGCATGCCTTAGAGCTTATTATTAATTTGTACTGAATATAAGTTACTATTCGTCATTTAAGTCACCACTGGTTTCTTATATCTGATTGCAGTGCACAGGCACTATTAAGTGTCCTTTGGGCGAGTTTTTATAGATTTTATAGATTTGTTTTTCAACTATGTATTGGTTGGTTTAACATCATATCAGCACTGCTAATGCACCTCCCCATACAAATATGCAAATATGTTTGACCTGAAAACAATTTGGGGCAGTTTTTAAATTGCCAAGCAGACATTGCAGATTTTTTTTCCCCAAAATATGCTGGATTTTCAATGTGGTACTGATTGTGCTGCATCTGCATAACAAACTGTGGGAGGTATAGATTGTGGTGATCATGTTAACCTTATAAAAATGTATATATTATGGGTTGGTTTATTCCCGAACAGGTGTATAATAATTTTTGTAAATTAGCAATGATGTATTTCTATGTTTAATCAACATTGTAGCACCCTTACTAGAGTACTTACAGTATGCCAGAGTAGTTGTTTGGTTAATCTTATAAAAGATTGCTAAATCCAATCCAATCTAAATTCACCTCATGCAGTGACATTACCATTCTGAAAAAGTTCTAAGGTAACTACTTAGTGACTTTACCGTTTTAAAAAAGTCCTAAGGCAACTTGTAGAAAGCTTCAGTTCCTGGTCATAGTTCTTTCGAAGCAGACTAAAATGTTGTAAAGGCAAATTATCACATCTCCAGCATCCTCACATGTCTATGGTTTGATCCTGAGCTCAGGTTTCTATCAGTGTGGAGTTTCATGTGTTTGACACACAGTTTTAAACTGGATCTGTGGTTTTGTCACACCTGTCATGAAGGTTTGTATTTGGTCAACCCCATAATTCCCAGTCTTATGGGGATACGCTCCAGATCAATCACAACTCATTTAAATTGTTGCTGAAGGAAAATGAACGAGTTTATGCTTATTGTACATGTTTTAGTGGTGCTACATGTTATTCTGAACATGATTTATTGGGGGATTGTTTCCTCATCTCCCACAATGCTTTTGTGAGAAAAACATAAAACATGATAGAAAATTCTCAAAAAACTTTAAGGTACAGTATCTTACCTTTACTATACCTACTTATACTGTACCCTATGTATTGGCAAACTGGATAGTTAAAAGTCATTATTGTTTTAGATTAATGTCTTGAATAACCTTTCCTTTGATTTGGAATTTTTGCATTTTTTTGCAAGCCAAAACACATATGCTCCAAAACACATATTTTCTAACTGCTGGCACAGCATGCCTTCACAGGGCATCTGAACACACTCTTAACACACTCAGAGGGAAATATTATCAGCTGAACACATATGGAGGAATGCTTTAACTGCCCTTTTGCACATACTGTACATGATGGCCGCTGCTGGTTGATGTCACTGTCACTGGATTCTCTTTGAATTCCGTTGTACTCTCTGTTGGCTCTGTGGTATGGAATACCACTTTGAATTTCTTTTAAATAACTCCGTTACATGAATTATGTTCTTTCTATGCTTTTATAGTTGGTGTCTTTGTACCACATGAACCTTATGTATGTTAGATAATCTGAATGTTTTTTGAAATTACAAGTCTGTTGTAAATGGTTGTAGTAGCTGGGCAGTAAATGTATCTGGATGTTTATACAGTTCACTACACTGCAAGTGGGAAAGCAAGGTTTTTTAACCAGCTAATAGTAGTAATTATTATAGTAGGAACCTATTTAGGTAGGACTTGGCTTTGCCTTCTTTGTAATTGGCTTGCGGTAAAAGTATCTGGTAATGCAAATGGTTGCAATATTAGGGTAAATTGCACATACTGAGAGCATTTGTTCTTTCTGTGAGAAAATGTTTGTGTTCTTGTCTTCCAATCATCTTTTCACCATTGACACCATTTTTTAAGTCTGCATTAACACATCTTCTAGGCCTTCTTTAAGTCACTGTGCCTCGTCTTAATCGTTTCCATGACATCATCAAGTCAATCACAAGAAGATATTTTCTGTTAGAATTGATAGTGCATTACTTAAAGTAAATGAGCATGATTACCAGAACATTGAACTTTGTACTCTTCATAGATCTTTCTCTCTCCATTGCATTTATTCTTGCTTTTAAATTTACATTAAAAGCAGCCCATCTTTGGTTAGAGAAATGGCACGCATGCAGTAACATCTGTGCCTGCTTAATGCAGATTCAACATTATTGTCTAGGCAATAAAAGGTTGAATTAGGGCATCTGTACCGAAATGCCAGTGTGCAGTGTGAAAAGGAAGTATATTTTGTTTTATGGTAGAGTAAGTATTAGGTGGGATTCATTTAAATGGAACACACTGTGCCGTCTTCTTTCATTGATTGGTTTGATAACCTTGCTTTGGGTGTAAATAATGAAAAGACGAAAAAGCAAATAGGGTTTGTAACACAGAACTGTGTTCCATGTTTTTAATTTTATATGTAATTTTTTGAAATCTCGTGGTAGTTTGAATGTGCTTTCACAAGTAAATCCTTGATATTGATACAGAATCCAAAGTGTTTTATCCCTTATATATTGCAGCCTGTAGCTAAATCACTTGCGTAGCCCAAATGACTGCTCGTTGTGCAAGCCACCTCATTTTAGTACATTTCTTTCAATGCTTTTTAAAATCTTAATAATTTTATGGTCATACGTTTTTATGGTCATACAGGGATTTGACCTAAACTGTTTTTATCCAACTTTTTTATCATGAACATTCGCTACTAACAAAAAACAGGGATGTCAAACATGGATATTAAAACTTTATATGAAATAGTTACTCTACAAACTCTACTTTTGTAACCTAAATCAGGATCCATGATCAAGTTTTAGGTTTTCGTATTTATTGATGCCCCCACTTTCTTACTCCTGTGCTACTCTTGGGCCTGCTGCTACAACTGTTCTGCACATGCCACAGGAGATATGAATGATCACAAGGAGACATACATCATTTTTATGAATTTTCTTTTTTAAGAATTTATCATTTCTATAGAAAAGGTTTGTTTTAAGCAAAGGTGAAGCCATGCCAGTGCAGGATTTTTTTTTCTGGGAAGTAAAAAAAATGTGTACAAACAGGATTATGAGTATTCTCTACTGATATTGCCTCATTTTATGGTGTGATGATGATGCTGTGTGACAGCCACTCTTAACCTCTACCTGCAGTTGCCTTTAGTTTCTGTGCTCCTTTCAAGAGACTAACAATAAACAAAGAGGAAAAACAAACATATCAGATCTTGTTTAGAATTTTACACGAATTGATGCATGTTCTTTGTCTACACAGGACTGACTACAACTGAAATTTTATCTGATAAAGCTTTAAACTTATTTGTTTTTTATTTACGTTTCATAGTATTTAATGTACATAAATCTTCGCTTTGTTTTTTAATTAATTTATGAAAAAAGTTATTTCGACCAAACAACAGAGAATCTGTCTGTGCGGCTTTGTGAAATTGTCTAATTTCAGAGTCAAATGTTGCTTAGCCTAACGCATGGATCATATACTTACAACAGGTAATGGATAACTATTGTTTTTTCTCTCACTCTTTAAGAGTAGCATATAATTTTACAGATAATATACAGTGATATCATTTGTAACAATTGCAATCATTCTGAATAGTTTTGATCTAACAATATTTATGCTTTATTTGCAAAAGTTTGCCTTTTTACCTCCATGCAGATTTAACTGTATTTTTTTGTTTGTTTTTATTTGTTCTGCAAGGGGTACCTAATAATGTCTTGTTAACAATGAAATTTCAATAAAAGCAAAAATGATTAGTTATGTAATTGTTATTAAATACTGGCTTCTACGAAATGTGTTTTTCTTATGTGTCTTGTCTTTTTCATATGAATGTTTAGTCCATCAGCTATGGCTTAAATTGTTGAATTTTTTTTACCATGCAACTTCGCCTCACCAAAATATATATATATATATATATATATATATTCCTAGTGTTCCCAGTAACACTCTTTCGCAATTTGAGTCCTGGAAGATAGCTGTGCTATCAGGGATGAAAAACTCCATTGATGTGATACCCTGGTTATTCATCAGCTGACTTAATTTTATTTCCATATAATATGAGCCTAGACCTGACCAACTGAAGCAACCCCAGATCATAACACTTTCTCCATTATGAATGCATGGGCTCCCTTTTTACCCTTTCCATGGCTCTGGAATGCCGTCAGTCTGGACTCATCTGACCACATGACCTTTTGCTATTGCTCCAAAGCCCAATCTTTATGCTCCCGATCAAACTGAAGCTTTTTTTTCCTAATTAGTCTCACAAACAAGTGGTTCTCCTATGGCCTCACAGCTGTTTAGTCCCAATCCTGTGTGCTCTCATCACATTGTGTGTGTATGGAATTGCTCTTACTTTCACTATTAAACATTGCTATGGTATTAACTGATTATTTTTAAGCAACTAAGTGATCTCCATTCATGATTTTATCTTCACCACACATTCAAAAAAAATGACAGCTCACCACCATCCTAACAGGTTTTATAATGTGTTGAAGGGTTCTTGACCCAGTATCAGTAATTGTAAATCTCTTTAGTTGTTTTCTTTCAGGTCAGGCAGTTATTAGTAAAGACTATACAGTATTTGTTATCATATAATAACTGTGTATGCAACAGTATAATTTAGACCTAATATAAACTAGAACAATATCCATGCACATAAGTTACTAGCCTTTACATGCAATAGGCTTAGTAGTTTGATCTACAGTTCACCTCAGTTGATTTGATATAATCAAGTTGAGTGAAGTGTAGATTTTCAGATGTAATCCAAGGGGTTTAACAAAAATACTGCATTATGTGTTTATTTTATCCATACAAAATTTTACTGGTTATATCCATATACAAAACTGTTTAGTACTGTAGTTAGGCTTTATTTCTTAGTAATGTGCTGAAAATTAAGAGGATAAAGATCTGTAGTTGATTTCAGGTGTTAAATTTGTATTTGGTAGCAGAACATTTAAGAGTTGTCATATGAAAAATTTAGTATTTTCTTGAAAATAAGGAATGTAGTGGTGACCTCAGCAACACCAAAAGGCCTTGAAGCCCACAAAAAATAACTAAAGTGAATAATCACAAAATTCTTTCTTTGGTGAAGAAAAATGCCTACATCTAGCCAAGCGAAGAACACTCTTCACACTCGGAGGTTAGGCGGATTATTGCACTGTACAATTGTACTGTACACTAGGTTAGGTGTATAGTCTGTCAAGAGAAGCCCTTTTTTTCCTTTTTTTTTAAAAACACAAAACTGATTGAACAATACTTTACAGTATGGCACAAAACCAGAAAAACAATCCAAGGCAAAAAATAATAATAAATGTTCCTAAAGGGCCAAGTTGGTCACATGAACTCACTAAGAACACTTTTCATTTGATGAAGACAATACTGAAGGTAGAAAAACCTACAAACCTGCAGGAAGTGAAGGCAAGTGCATTCAAGGTTTGGAAAAGGATCTCAATGGAAAAAATTTGGTGATGTCAGTGGTTTCTGGACTGGTTTCTTTACAAACTACTATAATATTACATATAGAGAATATATAATAGATATAAAAATTTAATGTTGCTTGATATTTTGTCAAATTTGTCAAAATTTTGTCTATGGAACCTATAGAGGGACTATAAAATACCTGGAAAAGCCTAAACAGTTAATGCAATACTGGTTAAACCCTTTGAAGAAAAGCTGAACATCTAGTTTTTGACCACATCTTGATTGGTTTTTCCCCCACATCCATTGTGGAGGCAAAAATATGAAAATTGTCCAAATACCTATGGACCTGACTGCACGTGTTGACAATAAGGCAACAGACACCGTGTGCTAATACTGTATTCTGTTAAGTTCCATTCTGAATCACATTAAAAACATTCACCAGCCACTTAAACAGGAAACCTAGTACACCTCAAACATTCATCAAGGAATTATATGGCAGGAATACAATGCATAAAATCATGCACATGCTTTAACAGAACATGCTGGCAGGTTCAATAATAACAATCTTTACCACCGTGGTGAGCCAAAATACATCTCAGAAAGCAAAACATTTCGAACTTTAAGGCAAATGGGCTACAATTGCAAAAGGTCACATCATGGTCCATGCCTGTCAGACCGGATCCTGAAGCCACAGTGTGCACAGGCTAAGGGAAATGGGCTGGTTGAAGATTGGGTAAAACATTATTTGTTCTTCTTCCAGTTTTCAAGTTGCCAGTTTCTGTGCTGTATTTTCATTATTTTGGTGTTCATTTATTGATTGTGTTCCACACTGACATCACACGGAGGGACTGCTAGCACAGGTAGTGACTATTAATAATAATAAATGATTTCATACATCAATTATACTGGTATATATATATATTTTTTGCATACAACAAAAGTCCAACATTTAATGTCATTATTAAGGAGTGCAGTTTAGTGGTGACAATACATGTGGAATACAAAGGTGCAGCCAGTTACCAATTTCTAAGATGAGAAACGATGATGATTGTGAAAACAGTGCAAAGAGGATTTATATTAAAGCTTTGGAGTATTCTCTTTTTAAGCCAAGCGTCCAGAAAAGAAATGTGAGAGAGCTGGACAGTCTAAAGGATAAAAACTCTGCTACAACTCTCTATCACTATCACCATTTTGGGTGCCAAAAATAAAAATATACCAACTTGTCAATGGACAAAAAAAATCACCTCAGAATCGTATGCATTACATACTTACATAAAATATTGCACATAAGTAAAATTACTAAATTATAAAGGTTAATATGCAAGCTGTTCTGGAGGGATATTTCCTTCAAAGCTGTCAACTCATGATCAGGCTACAAGTTAGCATTCCTATTCTTTTGTGTGATGAATCTCATTGTGTTTAGTGTTCACTTATCAGCCCCTAGTACCAGTTTGTACACGATATCATGAAGCTCATGTCGTCTACTTTCTTGCCACCCATTTTGCACTGTGGAAGTTCAGGTGCTGCTCCCACTGAATCCCTCCTGTGTTCTGTGTTTAGATCCTGTGTGACTGGTGCTTCATTTCCTTGGGGTGGTGCACCGCTTTGGTTCTTCTTACTCTGATTCGTTTGGGTGTGATGTGAACAATTCGTACTCGAATTTGCATCCATGACTGCAGAAGAAAGGATTGGATCATTAAACTGGAGGTGGAGATGTGAACTTGAATGACCTGCCTTGTCAGATCAAAGGCGTCAAACTGGATCCAGAAAGGTGATTCCACCTGTTTAATAAGTTGTTGTTACCTTTCAATAGCCTATCTGGTGTGGGTTTTGCTTGGTTGGAATAAAAGCCTGCATGCACACTGGCACTTTCTGGATCCAGTTTGTTACTTCCGATTTAGAGGAATTGTAAAAGAAGGAGCATGCTGGGACATCCATAGTTCTCAGTGTTGCCCCCAAGTGGAGAAAGCTACTAATAATCCACAAAAGCTCTGTTCTTACAATACTCACTCACTCACTCTCACCTTCTATACCGCTTTATCCTGTATTTAGGGTTGCGGGGACCTGGAATCTATCCCAGGAGGTTTAGGGCACGAGGCAGGGTACACCCTGGACAGACACACACATACACACACTCATACACTCATTCACACACTACGGGCAATTTGAGAATGCCAATTAGCCTAACCTGCATATCTTTGGACTGTGGGAGGAAACAGAGTACCTGGAGTGCAAGGCGACAGTGCTAACCACTACACCAAATTTTTATTTCCAAAAGAATCTTCAAAAAAATTTCTGCTTTAAACTGATGAAAAGTTTTAAACTTTGGTGGTCTGAGTTTATAACTAAAACTACATAAGTAGAATACAAAAATGTTTTGAGAATTACACAAATATTAATTTTCACAAAGTCTGCTGCTTCTGTGGTTTTGGGTCTTTTTTCAAATGTTACTATGGATTACTGAAGCATAATTACAAGCATTTCATAAGTGTCAATTAAATTAAGTTTATGTAACAAGTCAATATTTGTAATGTTGACCCTTTTTTCCCCCCCAAGACTTCTTTTCAGTACTGTTGGCATGACACAGGACTGATGCTAGTGCTCACCTTTTCTTCCCTGGACGAGCCAATCGGAAAGGGGATTTATCAGAGAAAATGACTTTACCTCAGTCCTCAACAAACCCCTGTACCTTTTGCAGAATATCAAAAGAGAAAAGTGGCTTCTTTGCTGTCCTGTTTGAAATGTATGAAGGTGAGCACTACCGTCAGTCCTGTGTCATAACAACAGTAAAGCATCCTGAGGCTATTCATGTGTGTGGTTGCTTTTCAGCCAAGTGAGCGAACTCACTTAAAATTTTGCCTAAGAACACAGCCATAAATAAAGAATTGTACAAAAACAACTTCTCGAACTATTCAATAACAGTTTGGTGATGAATAATGCTTTTTTCCAGCATGATGGAACACCTTGCTGAGAATAAAGTGGCTTGGGGTACAAAAACATCGAAATTTTGGGTTCATGGGCAGGAAATTCTTCAGACCTTAATCCCTTGAAAATGAAGGGTCAACACTGCAAATATTAACTCTGCATAAACTTAATGTCATTGTCAGAAATCCTTTGGCACTTATGAAAACTTGTATTTATACTTCAGTATACCAGAAAACAAAAAGATATAAAAATACTGAAGCAACAGACTTTCTGAAAATTAATATTTGTCTCATTCTCAAAACATTTGGCCACGACTGTACAGTACATGTAAATGTACATGTAGCTCTTGTGCAAGGCTGTGTTGAATGGAGAACACACACACACACACACACACACCTTGTATCCAGGCAGAAAATGTAACGCTGCTGCAGTGACGCTGGTTGAACAGATGGTAAGCTAAGAGAGAGAACATAATATTACTTAAGAATTAACATTAATATCCATATGCACTAAGTTATAATAACTTAAAATAAATAAATTATAAATTAATCATTATGAAGATAAAATATAATTTAATAAAACGTTTGGTAAACAATAACTTATAATAATAATAATAAATGTAGAATATTGTCTTTAGGCAAACTAAAAATTTCAAGTAATTCATAGTTAACAAAAAAACCATACCTTGTTCAGCACAACAATACGTGACATATCCCATCATCCACAGCGGCCTGCGTATGCAGGGTTGCCAGACGTGAACATATCCAGCCAGCGTCGCCAACACCTCTTCATCTTCTATATCAGAGATCTTCAACTCCAGTCCTGGAGGGACAGTGTTACATTTACATTTACATTTAGGCATTTGGCAGACGCTCTTATCCAGAGCGACTTACAAAAAGTGCTTTAAAGTTTA
>JAQQZS010000036.1:26190966-26202089 GCA_030068045.1 Platyallabes tihoni
CCATCCATTCGTTTTTTATAACAAAATTTCCCATCCACAGTGTAATATATTTGAGTTTGATGTTAATTCACTGGCGTATAGTATATACATACTATGTGTCGTGTGCACTGAATGCAGTAAAAGAAGAATACCGTTTCTTTTCCTCTGGTTGTCTCACACAAAAAGCAAGTAATATTATCGATGTTAGTTGTACATATTGATGCAAACATAACACACAGGGCCAACCAAAGCGGTCTCATCAGCTTCTTTGTCCATGTTCATTTGTTTTTGTCTGAACGCTAGTTGGTGCTCCAGTATAATCGGTCCGCCGAAACACATCCAGTGAGAAACGTTCCACGGTGCAAAAATAAGTGCAATTAAAATGCGTTAATTTAACGCGTTAAAGTCCCGGCCCTAATAAATATATATAAATTCATGCCAAGAACATGGATTTTAGCATCTGGGGAAAACTGTTCCAAGAGAAAAGGAACAATGCAACAGCTGCTAGTTCAGTGCTAATTGAAATGTTTTCATTTTGTTTTCCAGCCTGACATAAATTCAGCACGGTTGTAATGTTTTGGAGATGGGTTGAAAACAAGACCAGGTTGTGCACGTCACCATCAACTGCAACATTTTTGTCTGTTCCTGGACAAGTCTCTAGGGATACACTTACACTCACTCTTTGTATTGTTTTATATTGTATAAACTGATGTAAATCTAAATTTATGAAGTTTCCTCACTAAATCTGCAGAATCCAATAATGCAAGGGAATGTTTACCATGTAAAATCTTAATTCAGTGAGTTTTAATGTTGCTTTCATTTTGTCACTGTTATATCATTAAAACTTTGGGCAACACTTGTACTGGAATTTCTGTTTAACTTCATCACCGTAACCGTAATAGAATTTAAATAAATTAGTCTGTTTTCCTTGTGAAAATGTTAACCATGTCATTGTATTGTGATCACAGAGAGGTGGATGATACAACAATAGTTTTTAAATAAATTAAGTATAAACCCAAATGCTGATCAACTAATTGATCATACTTTTAGATATTTTATGCGTTCAACGCTAGGTTCTACATGTACTTGTTTCTCCACTTTTTAGTGTCGAGTTCTTCTGTAAATGAGGTATGAAAGCATCAGTATACCTTGCAGCACTGCAGTCCTTTTGGGATTAAATGTAATTATATATTGTAATATTCTTTGCTTTATCACCTACCCTGATATTATTTTTTACAAAGGCATTGTTTTTTGTAAATGACAGTGCTCAGATATAAATCAGTGAGAGTCCATGATAAGTGTACAGTATGCTTTATTGGCATTTTAATGTGGTAATATTCAAGCTCAAGTGTTTACCAGCAGACAGTAAATACTGAAGAATGCATAGCTGTGAAAAATGCAGTTGGTTTTGTAGCAGTTTTAAGTGCTTCGTTCTTTGGTGTTTTGAATTTTTCATGTATATGTTTGCAGCAGTCACAGTCAAGCAGGTTTTGCATCATAGAATAAAAAATTATAAAAAGGGGTAAAGAAAAAAACATACCTCCCAACAAATGCTGAAATACTCACAAAGAATCTTATTACAGAGTTTTAGTTTTTTACTAGGTTCTCCTTACACAATTGCTGAGATCACCCTGCCACCATAGTGTATCCATGTCTTTATAGTTACTTTTTAGATCTCAAAGAAAATGACTTGCATAAGATCTTGTTTTTGGGTTTTGTGGTCAGGCTTTGATTCTTAACAATGGTTGTACCATGCACCTTAACTCAAAGAACTTCTATAACACATCCTGTTAGGAGCTGCTCTCAACCTTAAGATTCTTTGTGAATTCTTCACTGATATATTGATAAAAAGCAATAATGTTGAAACAAATTCAAATTAATTTCCAATTCATCTCAAATTGAACAAATGTAACATCAGTAACAAAACCATATACAATAAAACATACAAAATATAACTTCAGCTGGGCCATGTTTATGTCCATTTTCATGTGTATTGTCTGTCATGTACATTTTTTTTAATTTACCAAACATATGATCCAACTTGAATATAAAAAAGTAACAATAAAATGCAAAAATGATAAATGCAGTTTGTAACACAAATGTAAGACCTAATTTAAACATTAATCATGCATTGTAATGACACACACCATGTTCATCTCTCTCTCTCATTTCCATATTGAAAAACAATTCCCAAAAATGTTTCCTCATCCACCGTAAATCATATCAATATGGTACATCTAGGCTCCATGTCAGCTTACTGATGTACTGTTTTGGGGAAATAAAATTTGAATGAGCTGCCTTTATGTGAGGTAAATCAAATGACTATTGGGGCCATTAATGCACATTAAATTAGTCTTGAAAATCAGTATCAAAAGTACTTTATAGGTTTTCAGATGCAGTTGAAATCCTGCTCTTCGTTTCACTACTTTATTTTAATTTTCCTCTCACCACTCAGCAATCTACTTCTTTTGAACATCTGTACTCCTGACCATCTATTCAGTAGTCCAATCAGCTAATCACGTGGCAGCCACACAGTGTGTAAAATAATGCAAATACAAGTCAAAAGCTTCAGTTAATGTTCACATCAAACATCATACTGGGAAATAAAATATCTCTGCGACTTTGCTGGGGGCAAATGAGCTTGTCTGATTTTTTTTTTTTTTTTTTAAATAACGAGCCCTCTTGATTTTAAACAATTTAGGCAGACAGCTCTGATTTGACTGGAAGACTACAGTAACTCAAATCTTAGTTTACAGTTGCATCTAGAGATTGATGGACTGCGACAGCAGAAAACCGCATCAGGTTTCACTCATGTGAACCAAGAACAAGAATCAGAGGCTATCATATGCACAGATTTGTTGGGTAAAAGTTTTTCCTTTTCCCTCTCCCTAAATCTTTATCTGTTCAGTTTGGGTGAGTCTGTGCTCACTATTAATTTTTCACTTTATAATCTATCTATCTATCTATTTAGGGTTTGTTGTTCACACCATTTTGCATAAACTCTAGATGTCTTGTGTTGCTCCAGCACTAATCTGCATAGAGTCTATGCATTGTACTGCTGCCAAATGATCAGTAGAATAAAATAATACTGTCTGCTGTGTACTGGTGGAGCAGTCGATCACAAAAACCCAAACATAATATTAGTGCACATAAAAGTTACACAAAATTAATTTCAAAAAGAATTTCCCTTGGCTAACAAAATACAGAAGCAAGTGGAAATAAGGAAGGAAGTCAGTTGGACGTTGCTAGCAACCGTACATTAATGATTGAAATGCAGCTCTGGTATTGATTTGCACTGATACATTAGAGGCCACTGGAATTGCCAATGTTTTTTTTTTTTACAGCTTTATCTGCAAACATTTACATTCTGAGTGCAGAAGTCCGCATATGTGTCAGTCAGCATGGTGATTAATTTGGTTTAATTAGTGGAAAAAGGAACATTTTTGCAAAATCCATAAAACTTACATTAACATCCTAAATATTCCTCATTACATAATCAAATACAGTCACTGAGTCAATTTGCATCCCTGTCCAATTGCATAAGTAGATACTGGAACTTGTAAAATCAATGTAAAGATTTTACAGTTCCTGGAAGCCCACTTATGTCTCGTCATTAAACTTCAATAAAAAGTAACAAAGTAATATTGATTGCATCATTGATTATTCAAATTCAGTAAGCCTCGTGGCATCGAGATAGCAGCTGCAATAACAAAGAAGGAAGAAATGGAATATTATATATTACAGCAAGGCATCTGCGTAGAAAGTTGTATTGGATGGATAATGGCCACTTAGAGGACAGGACTTCAGACATTCCAGCTAGTTGTGGTCTTTTAAGTCAAACCTTACATTGAGAGAGAAAGAAATTTGTTAAGATAAGCAACAGTTCAATACAAGTCAAACGCACATTTAACCTGATCTACATAACAATTAGCTTACACATGAACATCTAATCACACATTCACAATCAACAGAGTAGCACAAAGTACGAGATCTATTTACAACATACTGTGTAGGAATCTTACGGTTCTTAGGTGCTAGTTGTAATGAGGTGACTAATAATAAGCTAGTCAATTTTCATGCTAACTGCAAAAAAATTAATAAAAAAATTATGAGTAAAACTAGTGTATGACTAAAAAGTAATAAACGAAGGCCAACTGTCAGCCAGGTTGTTGTTCACATCAAACAAAAAACTTGGAAATTACTTAGTATTCTTGAGATGTTTAGTGTTCCTGTGCTAAATTTGTGAGAAAATTACAGGAAGTTTTAACAGGCATTAGCGTGCTATGGTATTGAAACATTCACAGATAATGTGATGTTATTAAGCAATAAGAAAGGATTCAGCTATCATATGCAGAATTTATAGCTGTGAGGAAATCATCATAATGTTCTTAACTAGCATTATAACCTACACCATGTGTAATGTCCAATGGAGTTAGTCACCTACAAAAATAATAGGCTCTTATAAGTTTTTCCTGCAGAGTGATTGGAGTAGATTCAGCACTGGTATCACCAGAACAGAGCAGCTATACTGGACATCATGATGCAACTTCAACCTTATGATGACCTCATGTGTTACATTTGTCAGTATAGTCATCACTTTTCTATTCCCATCTTGTTAAGGAATTTTGCCCTCAAGGTGCTAATGTCCACAATGGGAGATTCAGCAGGAACAGGGAGCAATATACTGTAGCAGAAATTACTACATCACCTGCCACTTGTGCCTAGACCTGACACACGGGTTCAGAAGGCAATGGATGATCAACTCTTCTTGCTTGAAGCATAAACTGAACGTACAGGACAATAGTGCTTGGAGTGAAAGCCCTTAGCATGATCATATTATTTTCTGAAGGAGTTATGCCAAATACAACCCATGTCACTTTGGTACCTGCAACATTGGTACCTAATACTACAATCCCACTATGCTGCCTAACACAAACAACAATGTGAAAATGTGTGTGTGTGCATCACATAACTTACCATTCCGCAACGCCCTTGAGAAGGTCAATCTGTGCCAGATCAATTTCAGCCTATGGGCATGGAAAGGTATTTATTATATTACTATACAGTACTTCATGTATAGTTTAAAGGCAGCCTGGTCATTATTTGCTGACTCACCTGACCAATCACATCCTTTTCTCGACTCATGAAGGAAGAACTGTGCTTTACACACACACTAAGCACTCTTTTCTGAGCATCCTCCGCACTCATGTCAAATTCAAACCTGACGAAAATAGAATCAGTGCATGACAAACTTCAAACCACTTTTAGTTTTTAATCGTTAACTGTAATTGTTTTTACAACATACTGAATATTATCAGTAAATAAATATCTATGAAGCCACATTTATGAAATATTTCATAAATAAGGACAAAGAAAGAACTGTGATTATAATGGTCTTATGTCACATTTATGCGCACACACACGCGCGCGCACACACACACACACACACACACACACACACACACACACACAGGATCCACACCTCTCATTAAACTCAGGGTTCAAATCCTTCTTCTTGACAGCAGTCTTTTTCTTCGTGGCTTTGCTTTTATCAGGCAGCAGAATCAGAGAGACGTAAGTGTCTATACCTTCTTTCGATGATGTCACCAGGCCTCTAAAATACCACACAGGCAACAACAGCAGGACTTAGTGTTTTGGACTATTTAAAATGTAAGATATTTACCATGCTTGAATGTTTAAGACTGGCCACTTATACTCTAATACTTGTTTGCTACTCCTGTTTATTTTTTCTTCTTTCATTAATTTAACAGTAAACTCACATTTTGTATATTTCCATAATGTATAACAATTTAATGCAATTATTTCTTTGAAGGAGGAAAATACTCATTATTTTATCTGATGAATTTGTCATTCTTATAACACTAAATTAATATCTATAATATAATACTATAAAATAAAATAATACAGTGTGGGGGGGTTTTCACACTCATCATAAAATGTATCCAAATGATAAGCACCTGTTTTTAGTTTTTTAATAAAAAATAAAGATGTGCACATGCCGCACATTTAGACTCAAAGATAGTAGAGAAAGGGGAAGCAGGGAATTAACTTATCTATGTGCTGCGCCATCTCCATTGGCATAAAACTTTGGCATACTTCATCTCACTTACAATATGTTTGGAAAAAAATAATCTAACAGAAAATTAACAAACCTGCAGCCATGAATGATAACAGCGAGTTTCTTCTGATAGGACAAAGAAATTCTGATCTGTCCAGTGATGGGGATCTGCTTATTGCTTAAAACAGGCCCAGCACCGAGTGCCAGAAGTGCTGCCATCTTAGAGTTCAGGATCTGCATTGAAACAAATAACATGAATAATGATTAATGTACTTCATAATTTTTTAATTAACATTTTCTTCAACATTTGAGTAGCTGAAAATGTTTATGCTGCATAAAATACACTCATCATGAACATGAATGTGACTGTAATATTGGACTGTCAGTGATTTATTTGAACTGGTCTTTTCCTGGGGAGGAATAATCATTCCTCCAATACAACATACATCTTTAATAGAAGAAAACTGCAAAATAAAGACAAAATTTTACATGAAGGGCTAAAAATTTACATGCATTCACTTAGAGTTTTAATTTGGTGTTGGTGAAAGTCTTAAAATGTATTTCAATACACCAGGCCCAAGGGCTGTTAAACTTGATATTAGTGATTATTCTTTCTCAGATCTGGCATACAAACTCTTTTTATGTTGGCAAGGAGATCAGTCACGATCACTAACGTCTCTTAGAGCCATTTCTATACAACTGTAGATTTCAACGTCAGTTCAAACCATTGTACCCAAGTACAGGTTATTTGCAGCAATTTAAAATAATCTAAAAAAAAAAAAAAAAGTCAGGAAGTAGACCCTAACCTTTTTCCTCAGCTAAGAGGGAAGTGGTTCCGATAATCATGTACAATTCAGGAACCATCAAGACACAAACCTACCATAAAGAGGAAGCACCTGGAACATCAGTGTTTCTGTCTACAGTCAAGCAAGTGTTACATTATGATAGAAATGTATCAGAATATCTAGTGCATTACAGGTTGCTGCATATGGGGCTTAGCAGAGGCAAAGAGTATTATTGATCCAGCCTCCAAACTCCCCAGATCTCAATCTAACTGAGCATCCATGGAATACTCTGAACAACCAAGTCATGCCCGTAGGGGTCAGAGCTACACTGGTGGCACAAGGGAGTTCACAATATGTTTTCGGTTTTAATGTCATGGCTGATGTCTGCCATCATATGGTGTAAATAAAGTTTAAGCACACAGCGTGTTCATTAATATGTGTATATACGCATGTGTAATTTGGATATTAGCATCAACCTGGATGTGTTAAAGCTCCACATTTTCTTAGAGGTGTGTAATATTTCATACCTTAAGTTCTGCCCTCAGTAGGATCTGACTCTCAGCTAAACCTCCATCTATACTCAGCCACTGGTCCAATGTCAGCGCTGGTTGAGAGAGAAGCTCTTTGACTGGTAGAACCAGGGAACCCAACGGCTGATCCCACCCACTAGAGAGCTAGAAAAATGTTCACAGGTTACAAATCGGGGAAAAAATCAAAATGAAATACATAAGCAAGTAATATAGTAATATATAAAAGTACAAATCCTTACTTTAATAATAAGCATGTCTTTGTTGGGGTCGTGTACCAGGAAATGAAAGTGTTCATGCCACTGAGGAGACGTTGAGCGGTCACACACCTATAAAAAAGGGCAGTGAAGAATATATAGTAAAGTGCAAGGACGGCCCCTTATAAATAGCAATGTTTCCTGTAAGATGTTAGTTGGTCTTATTTGGATAGCTTAAATATTGCAACGTCAAAATAATCAGTTCTTCAGAGAAAAAATATAATTACAAACTTTTGCACATTTTGTTTAGTTTAGGAAATTACAACATAAAGAGTTTCGGGGACTGGTGGCCAAATGGATTGGCCAGACCTTTGATTCTACATTTAAGTTCCAACAAAATGGGATTTCCATTATAATCAGTCCCATAATTCAACACTGACAGACCCACAAGACCGCTACATCAGTGTTAACAGAAACGTTGGTAATGATAACACCAGCAAAAACTCAGCGGTTCTAAGAACTTCTTAATTTCCCCGACTCACATCCAGCTATGATCATGCTTTATTAAAGGTACATTTATAGCAGAACACTACCCACAACCACTTCCTTTGTGGTATTTCCTTGATTTCCTGTTGATTAAAGACATTGACTTTCTTTTTAACAGGAATGGATATTTTTGCTTGGACAATAACAGCAAATAAGAGAACTTAGCAAAAGAACAGCAGCAACAAGATGACGTGAAGAGACTGGCCCTGTTATCCGTGAGTGAGCCTTCAGATCTAATCACTGAGGAGATCTTGACGACTTAAAACCAACTAAATAGTTTATTAAACAACGGTGAAAAAGTTTTTAGTCAGAATACTAACTGAACAGATAGACTAACTTGGCAATTTCCTGTTATCTCATGGCAAACCACCTGGACCAGATGGGTACTAAGATGAATATGATAGGCATTTCTGGTTATCATTGAAATGTATGAAACTGGAACTATTCCTCACTATATGAACACTGCTAATATCACTCTAAAATCACTCTAATATCACTCAAATATCACTCTAATATCACTAATTCCTAAACCAAATAAACATCTTACCCAATCTAACATCCAACCAAAATCACTAATTCACGTCGACATAAAAGCAAAGCACCGTCAGCTAAATTAGAGTCAGTAATCACTGCTCTAATACACACAGATCAAATAGGATTCATTAAGGGGAGACATTTTTCCCTGGAATGAAACCCAGCTTCTGCTACCTACTGTATGTCAATGATGGCAAATGATTTGCAAAAAAATAAAATTATAATAATTAAGTAAAAAAAACAAATATATATAACAATATATTTAACAAATAAACAAACAAATATATATAAAAAATAACCATGGATTAATATTATATAATAATAATCATGGATTAATTAGATTGCATTAGAGTAATTAATAGTCAAATAAAAATGGCTGAAATTCCTAAATGTTTAATACAATATTTTTAGCTGAAAGGCTAAATTTTTAATTCCATTGTGGTGAGGTTTAAGGACAATTTTTTTTTCAATTATCAATGTACATACATAGAAACACAAATTGTGTATGTGTGTGTTTTTGTATAGAATAATACATAAGTATTTAATTTTATTTCCTTGCCTTTGTTTTGGAAGAGGTTCCCCCAAGCACAAGCTCAGCTCCAGCTTTAGGCTCCTTCCCACTCTTCTTCAACTACAGATACATACACACACAAAAAAAATGCATGAACCTTTATAAATTAAAAACGTGTGTGTGTGTGTGTGTGTGTGTGTCCAACTCACAGGCAGTGCATGTGCTCCCTCAATAAGGACAAACAGCAGGGCGGCTGCAGGAACAGATTTATTTTGATAGGTCTGGGAACTTTGCATCTGCAGCGCCTGAGAAAAATGAATTTAAAAACACACTCTACATCATGCGACATACATATATATGCCTTAACAAATTTCATTCAGCTACATTTTCTTTAGTACATGCCTGCTGTAGCTTGTCTAGTTGTGCTACTGTGGGCACCCACTCGAGAACCAGATGAAGACGACCATGTTTCACATCATTCAGCGGAAACCACTGCAACATGGAAAGACAATGTACTGCAAAACAGCTATTGTTTTTATTGAACAATTATACAATAATCATGTACAAAGGTGTCAATACTGGCAAAAAATAAAATGCTATCAGGCAACAAGAAGCAACAGTATTTTATCACAAAGTAAGTTTAAGTAAGTTAGACTTTTATTTTTTGAGTCAATAACATTACAATAACAAACTCAGTAGATTATATGAACAAACCATAATTTCTTTTGTTAGGTCCACTTCCACATTCCACTACTACTGCATTTGACTGGTATTGTTATCCTTAGCCTTTGGAATCCATCTTTATAGCATGTTCATACTGTACTGATGTGGAAACTTTGTTAGGGGTCCAAGCAGTAAGATTTTTTTTTTAAAACACAGACAGACAAATGAGTGGACTGGTCACGTTTTGGAGCATAAAAAAAAGGAAACACTATAAACTAGAAATACTAATAAAACCCTATGATGGATTTCACCTACAATTTTCAGTATACTGTACATAAGGCACAATTTGTCTAGTTTCACTACAGATCCTCTCAAGATGACTTTCATCATCTAAGTAGACCACAATGATTGGCAAAATAATGTAAGAATAGAAATAGAAGATTTGGTCAAATTAAAATCTTCAACCATTAGACCTCAATGAGCAAAACTTTATGAATAGGGACTGTAGGATGAAGGGGAAATAGTTCTAGTGATGTCTCCTGCCCTTACACCTTGGTGCACTTCCACAGCCAGGACAACCATGTGGGTCATGTCAGTTCTGTGCTGAAGCACATGCTACATTTCAAGTTTAAGAAGTGTTAGTTTTCACTCTCAACTGCCACCTTTCAATGTCATCTGAAAGGCATGGAGGAGCAGCATGCTCGAGTGCAATAGACCACCAGAAAAGGTGTACACCTCAGGAAATTTACCTTTACTCTGATGTTTCGATATGTTTGAATATGATGTTATTAGTGTACATCAATCTCTAAGACAGTTATCTATCCAGGAAAACTTAAGGGCATTCCAGTACACCAAATGCCCTAGACTGACCTCTTTGTGGGTTTCATCGCCTCTTACAGTAAGAAAGATATCACCATACTGGCAGTGGTTTAACAGTTTTCTAAAGGATGCTCTTTTTAATCTACTACATGCCATACTTCTGAGGGTCAATTTCAGCCAATTTCAGCATATGCATCGTTTCATATGCATATTTTCTTCCTGAACTGTCTTCAGTAGAAGGACCAGGATTTATTCATAGGTTTGGATGGCCTTATCAATGTAATATTAATGTAAGCCTCAGATCTGGACATTAAAATCATTCCAACGCAGTTGGCTTACATCTGGTGCTATATCCACAGATATTGTGGAGACAATCAACATCACTAGTGCAAATTTTTGGCTTAAAATCTTTGTGGCTTAAACGGGACCTGGGTCCTAATTTCGTACCAGAACATGGAAGTGCGCTGGCATGACAATAAAGAA
>JAQQZS010000036.1:26224072-26234090 GCA_030068045.1 Platyallabes tihoni
TGCATTCAGTGCACATGACACATATAGTATACAGCGCGGTATTGCCCCCTGGTGGCCCGCCAGTGAATTAACATCAAGCTCAAATATATTATACTGTGGATGGAAATTTTGTTATAAAAAACAAATTAGGGGAGAAAATTGGAAAAAAAAAACAAAAATAATAATAAAAAAAAAAGAATGGATGGAAGCGTCGATAAGAGCATGGTTGTGTGAAAGCTATGCAACAAGGAATTCGCATATCACCGCAGAACATCGAGCCTTAAGTATCACCTAGGGTGATATAAAATAAGGTCAAATATTTATATGCAATTTAAATGCGATTAATTTCGATTAATTAATTACAAAGCCTCTAATTAATTAGATAAATTTTTTTAATCGAGTCCTGGCCCTAGTTATTTTATGATGAGAAAAACACCAAAAGAAATCAAAACACAAAGCAAACTGTCTTGAGTCCAATCAAAACGGCAAAACGTTCGTAATGGTCATCAAATTATGCTGGCACTGGAAGTCAAACTGTGTGTTTGTGTGTATAATCTCATAACATACTCTGCTTTCTTGGGTTACATCCTGCACAGAAAGCTGCACCATGGGACTGGGATCTTTACTGCCTTTTTTCATCTGAAATTGATTTTAAAAAAGATTAAAGGATCTCAACACAACATTTAAACATTTCCAAGTTGTCTTTTATCAAAGACGTTTGAGGCTTATGATTTTAAGAACAGTTAGAAACACAGACACACAGAACGTTATTTAAAAGCAGTTATTTAACAGTTATACACCCTGGAAAACAACTTAACCACATGAACAGGAAAGTGAAAACTGTGACTCACAGGAAGTGCCTCTGCCTTGTCCAAATACACGGTCAGAATAGCTGATGAGGGGGGATTTGCTGTATTACTCAGAATTGTTTCATTTCTGTTTAGAACCTGGCACAGAGAAGGAAGATATGTCTGTATGTTAAAGGCATGCCTCAAAGTTAAACACAGTGCTTTGCTACTGTTACTGTTATTAAGTCTCATGCCAACATCTAAAATCACTTCTGCCTTTCATTAAACACAATTTTAAAATTGGTATTTGCATGTGAATGTGTGTAATTGTACTCACCTGCTCCAGATTATCAGTGCTGTCCTGTAATGTCAGCCATTCCAGTTTGAGATGAACACGGCCTGTAGGAGTATCCTTCAAAGTATACCACTGAAGAGGAAAAACATTAGCCCTTTTTGCAAGTGAAATTAGTTAAATAATGAATAATTAATAACATAAGAATGATATTTGTGCTGACTTCAATTACTTTACGAGAGGGTATTAAAAATTTTGAGATAGCAGAGCACAAGGCTGCACGCACAGGGAGTGGCAACATTCATAAGTCGGTGTGCCAAAAGACAATCCCGTGTACATCGTGAGCTGTGCAACTGATGCTTTTCTGATCACATGCGTAACAAAGTCTGCTATTTCATCATGAACAGCAAGTTAAAGCAAAGAGCAAACGTGAAATTCTCAGTGAAACTGGGCAAAATCTGCCACAGAGATGTTTGACATGATTCTTCAAGTTTACGGTGATGCGGCAATTAACCGTTCGAGGTATTTTGAGTAGCACACGCACTTCATGAGCAGAAGAACATCATTCGAAGACAACGAAAGATCGGTAAGACCTTCAACAAGCTCAACATCAGAAAATGTCGAAATCATTCGGCAACTTCTTGACAGAGAACAATGCACAACATTGCTGTCATTGTCAGCATGTCATATGGAACAGGCCATGCAACCCTCAATTGTGATTTGAACGTGCGCCATGTTCAAAAACGCTTGTTCCCAGGTTGCTGAACCAGGAGCAGAAGAGGAACATCACCTCAAAGTCTGACAAGAACCCCGTCAGCATGCCGTGGATGATCCGTCCTTCATTTCAAGAATCATTACTGGTGATGAAACTTGGGTGTGTGTGGGTACGACCCTGTGATGAAGCAACAGTCTTGACAGTGGAAGAGCCCATCATCTCCATGACGGAAAAGGTAAGGCAGGTCTGCAGCTCAACCAAGTGCATGCTCATCGTCTTTTCCGATGTTCGTGGCACAGTGCATCAAAAATTCTTCCCAAGGGCCAGACCGTCAATAGAATTCTCCTGGCGGGTTTTAAGGCGTCTGAGGGAGGACATACGACGAAAGGATCGGTGGCGCGCTTATCTCATAGCTTTTTAATTCCCCCTCATACATATGTGGGTATACTTAGAAAACACACTTTCACCCATGAGAAGTGCAAAAGATGAAAGAGCATTAATATGCATATTAATATTAATATGTTGGCTTCTAAAAGGGTCCTACCTCATCAATAACTTTAGACTTCTTCACTATTCCCAAATCCATCTTCGTCCTGCAAAAAACATCAAAATCCAGTCCTGAAGGAGCTTTTTTTTTTGCTGGTTAATTTTAACCAGTATCATTTGTAAGGAGTTTGTTTTTGCAAAGTAGTGATTGTCTCTTCTATTACTGGGGTTCAAATTCTGAAAGTTATGTCCTCATGTCCTTAATGCTTAACTATAGAAATCCTCTCTAATCCAGTGCATTCTGGAATGTTTCATTGTGCTTCCCATCTGTTTCCTTGCACTCGATCCTTTGTATTTGTTTCAAAAACAAAGTCATTAAGACTGTAACACGGCTACCACACGGGTAGCCTATACAAGATCCCTGCTACCTCATGCACTAACCATTACTGTGCACTGACATTCAGATACTCTTCAAGAGCTCAAGAACACATCAATACTGCAATCTGATAAAAGGGTACACAGTCACACGCTAAATCCAAGCCTCTGTTACATTAGAGTTGCCACTAATGATACAAGTTGATGAAGCTTTTTAAATCATGACATGCGACATGTATTTCAATCAAATAACATATCAAATAACTGACAAACTGGTTTCAAAGTGTACCCAACACAAACTTACTCCTGGGGTTTAATGTGATGTCAGCACCATAGTGAAAACCTGTCATGCTATGCAAATTACACCATGCAAATTAGAAAGCAAGTCTGGTTGGCTCAAATCCCGATGGGCAGAACCTGGTAAAAACTGTTTCATTGTAAAGAGAATAATTAAAAAAATAATAGGACAAGAACTAGATAACCATACTCTTCTGTCTATAATGCAAACATAACAGAAGCAGACAGCTACCTTTAACTATCACTGCCTGTCATCACAATATTTCTTTGGACTTTGGCTGGAAAAGAGTTTTAAAAATGTGTGTTGTGTGACTAAAGCACTGGTATGGTAAGCTCACATAATTGGCTACTAAGTATAAGGTATTGAGCTTAAGCATCGTATACAACACATGGTTTATTGACTCATCATCAACTACCAATGTACCATTGTACTAGGTATGGGACCTCAGCCTATTGGTTACACTGCCTGTGGACATAAAACCACTAGCAGAGAAACAGCCAAAAGATATATGTAGCAAAGGGACAAGAGTGCTTGGCCAATACTTTTCAATATAGTTCCCAAAAACATGAAGAAATCACCCAATTTTTATTCTAAAGAGAAATACCACAAAGATAAATTCCACATAATTCCTGTGAAGCACAAGCCATTCCCCAGCTTTTACCATTTCAGAGTCAAGAGTTACCTCTAGGACCTCTAGAAAGTGTCTGTGAGGTGCCTAAGAGCCCCAGGAATAACAGGGACCGTGTCTACTTCCTTATCTAAATGATTCATTGTGTGAACAGTCTAAACAGACAAACCTGACTTTCTCAACTCACCTGGAAACTAATAGCCAATCACACGAAAATAATATCTGTAGACTAAAAACACGGTGGGATTCACACATTCTGTCTGTAAGAGTTGGCAGGAATACAAGCCTGTGGTCGATGTTACAGAGGGCCCTCTGCACCTGGTGTCCATTAAAACTAACCAGCTATTACAGAAACTGAGGTCACTGTGACACAATCTACCACATATCTTGAAAGCATGTTGGACCACAATGTAAGAAGTTTACAAATCCGTGCCATGTGGCACAAAGGCACAAAGAGAGCAAAATTGGCTGTGCTCCCAGGTCAGGGTGATGGCATAACTGTCTCTCCCCTGTCAGTAACAGCAACACAAAAATATTATCAGCGTCTGTGAGCTTACATATTTAGAACAGGGCAGATAAGGCCTTCCCCAGAGCATGTTAACCTGCTCTGTGTCACAGCACAAGCAGAACTACTGCAAATACTGTGTAGTGCATTAAGCAGATTCTTTGTGGATGCTTTGCTGTACAACAGAGCAACCATAACTCAAACCTAAAAATCCTCTTAAATTGTGTGCAACAGAGGAATGTAAAACATTAAAGACAAGCATTTATGAATGTAAAACAAAGATGAATGATGGTACCTGCCCAGAAAGTCATCCTTGTCTGGATCTTTGTCATATACCTCTACCTCCAATTCTTGTCCAGGTACTTCATGAACAATTACCTGAAAGACACACAACACAGTCAAAGCCAAATAAAGTACGTTTCACAGAGGTGGCAATATATGATTCGAAAAGTGTTTTAAAAGGTTTTTTTTAGTTTTATAATTTTAGTTTCAGCTTAGTACTTTACGTTTCAGTAACATGACAAAAACATGTTGAATATTATTTAATGTTTAAATTTGGACGTGTGTGTGTGTGTGTGTGTGTGTGTGTGTGTGTGTGTGTGTGTCTTACCTCATATATCTCACCCCACTGTGGCCTGTCTGTGTTGTCTTTGTGGTGGGATTTGAAGGTCTGTGGCCCCACTCTGATCAAAGCATACGGGTCAGACATGCCTGACATCACACCCTTCACATAGTTATCCTTGGCTGCCAATTTATCAGCTTCCAACAGGTGAATACGGACCACACCCTGATAAGGGGGAGAAAAAGAGAACATTAGGAACATGTGTATACATGCTCATTCATGCAGTTATTGTCATAAACTCCCTCATAAACTTGTAGATTGTATGTAGATTCAGTTAAGGTTCACATCAAAAACCAGAATGGGGAAAATTCTGATCTTTTTAATCATGACATGGTTGTTGGTTTGATTATTTCAGAAACTGCTGATCTCCTCTGATTTTCGCAAACAATGGTCTCTTGAGCTTAAATAAAATAATGGGGAAAAAAATGCATGGAGGATTTGCAGGCTGAAACATATTTATGAGAGAGAAAAGAGAACAATCAGACTGATCTGAACTGACAGGAAGTCTACTTCATCTCAAATTACTATGCTGAGCTGAAGAGCATATCAGATTGGAAAAAGATTCCACTCCTTTCAACTACGAACAAGAATCTGAAGCCATCATGCGCCCAGACTCAACTAAACTGGACAGCTGAAGACCAAAAATGGCAAGGAGTCTTTTTCAATCTTTACCTATGCAGTTAAAATGAACATGTACTGTACATTGAACATGCATCAGATTCTTGTACTTGGCTGACAGGAGTGGACCCTGATGTGGTTTTCTGCTGTTGTAGCCCATTCACCTCCAGGTTTATTGTTTTGTGCATGCTAAGATGCTTTTCTGCTCACCATGGTTGTAAAGAGTGATTATAGGAGTTAAAACATCCTTCCTGGCAAGTAGAATCAATCCAGCCATTTTCCTCTGACCTCTCTTAACACGGCTTTTCCAACCACAGGACTGTTACCGACAGATTTTTTTATATACTATTTATGTAAACTCTAGAGAATGTTAAGTCTAAGATTCCCAGGAGATCAGCAGTTAATGAAACATGATCTGCTGATATCTGCATGATTTTATGCATTGTGCTGTTGCTACATGAATCTGCAGGTACACAGGTGTTCCAATTAAAGTGGATGCTGAGTGTATGTACAGATAAATTAGTGTGAAAGCAGCTATGTCTGAATGTATCTGTAGGTGTGTATATGCAATTGTTTGTACATGTGTTACCCTAGGCAAAGGAGAGCGAAGCTGTGCTACTGGTAAATCCGGCACCAGTGGAACAGTGAGGCGGTTAGGAAGGACCAGAACAGAGGCAATGGCATCCATTATCATAGTGTCTGACTTCAAACTGAGAATGAGAATGAGAATAAAAATCATGCATCATTGTGCATCAGGTGGGCACTGAGGGCACATTAATTTAAGGGGAAATAGCAATACTATTATAACATAATTTTAGAATTGGGGAAATTTTGTTAAGACCTCAAAAAAAGCCCTGGATGCTAGAAAAAAAATTATCACAATATGAGATTCAATTACTGTAACAGACATAAACATGTTTACAATTACATTCATTTATTACACACTTTTTTTACCCTGTTTTCTCTCAATTTGTTCACTTGTCATACATTAGCTATCTCACCCCTATTACACAAAAGCTAACAGCAAGGTCAATTAGTTCTATTTGACTAACTTGAGTCCTGGAATGTCCAAGAGATTGGTTAGTCCAGTCCAGTTGATTTCCAGCTTCTGATGAAGAGAAGAAAATGGAAGATGTTTTAAGATTTGGCACTTCCAGAACTGAATAAATGATTTTAAAATGATCAAAGTAGACAAATAATAGTATAACAGTGCAGAAATAATATAATTTAAAAATTCTACATCAATTACAGGGAATTGATTGCAAAAAAAGAAGAAAAGTATAGGACGAGTAATTATACAGGAACTTACAGGCCTACGGATGAAAAACATAGTGAGCGCCCCGACAATAGGCACATTGCCGATCAAAGGCTCCAAAATCACTCTCATCATACCACTGAGCTGAGAAAGACAGTATCGAAGAAGAATAATTACAACTCCAGGTAATAAATAATAATTACATCTTCATGTAATTAGTCTACTCCTGGTTTTAGAATTGGTGTATATTAATAGTAATTATGGTAATTACAGTTTTATATATGGACTATTGTTTCAAAACTAGGCAAAGAGCAAAGTATGAGTTAAAGCTCACCTGTATTCCTTTCACACCTGCTTTACAGAAATACCTCTTCACCTCCACATTTATCTCTACATTCCCCACAAAGCTGCACAAAAGAGAGAAATACGTTTACACAGCCAAATAAGTAATAACAATATAATTATATTTCTGAACAAAGAAAAGTAGTTTATGTAGGTTATATTCTTGGCAACAATACTTAACTTTGGTAAGTGGACATTTTTTGTAAAAAAAATTTTTGTTTGCTTGTGACTTTTTTAACACCTGAGAATGAGGCCAAAGTAAGATGGAGGGTCCAGCAGTCACTGTAACTATACTGTATCCAAATATTAGCTGAGCAAGCGAATTTGTTTGGAATTAAAACATTATAAATAGCTACTGCCCATGGCAGCTGTCTAATTCCCACAACAAATGCTAGCACAAATGGGTGGTTATGGTTAGCAAAATGCTAAATATACACATATCAAAGGTCTATTTATGTGTGGGATTTAAACAACCTGTAACAAAATGTCTTTCTTTTCATAAGACCTGGTAAACAATCTTCATGCCCAATAAGAAAGAGAGAGAGAGAGAGAGAGAGAGAGAGAGAGAAAAGAGAGAGAGAAAGAAAGAAAGAAAGAAATTATGTATTGTATATATTGTGTAACAATGATTGGGCCCAAGCACCTGTGCTATAAGGTGGGCACTGAAGGCACATGAATTTAAAGGGGAAATAGCAATACCATTATAACATAATTTTAGAATTGGGGAAATTTTGTTAAGATATCAAAAAAAGCCCTGGACGCTGAAAAAAAGTATCACAATATCACACTCAATGTGATGTCATAAGTTTAAGGCATCATCACAGTTGAATTTCTTTGATATAAAAACTTTCTTTTTTTTGTGCGAACTCTAACTTAGATCCTACCTCAATCACTGCAGTCAGATACATATACATAATTATTGATTATTACAAAACAACATACAAAATATTCTTACAAAAATATATAAAATAAAAAAACATTTACACTCACCTGATGTAGACATCAAGTAATATTTGTCCTTTTTCATTCTCGGTATGAGCCTTCACTCCGACAACTTTCATAGGCTGTAACAACATGAAAAAGGTTGTTCTAGAAATTATGCTACTTGAAAAAGGATTGGAAGACTAAAAATGACACCTAAAATGGAGGATTGCAGACTTCCTTACTTAATGAAAAAAAATACACTTCACCACATGTTGTCACATCAAGAACACTTTCAAGGAGGTCAGTGTATCTTTGATGATGACTACAATCAAAAGACACTTTCATGAACGTAAATACAGTGGGATTATCTTACGATACAAACCACTGGTAACACTCAAAGATGAGAAGGCCTGATAAGATTTTGTTAGAAAATAAAAAGATGCCCTAAAACAAAATTATTTGGACAGATGAAACCAAGATAAACTCACAGCATTATGATGGAAAGAGTAGAGTATGGAAAAGGAAAAGAGGGGCTCATGATCCAAAGTATACGACATCACCTGTCAAACATGACGGAGGTAGTGTTATGACATGGTGTGATATATGGAACTGGTGCTTACTGATAATGTGACTGCTGATAGAAGCAGCAAAATTAATTCTTAGTACAGACAGACAATGACTCAAAATATTCTTAAGCTTCTTAAGGCAAAGAAATTAAATGTCATTAAACGACTGAGTCATACACATGACCTCAATCCATTTGACCAAAGTTTTACTTACTGAAGACAAACAAAGGCAGAAAGACCCATAAACAAGCAATGAAAGCAATGGAGTGGTTTCAGGAGTTTTAAAGTTACGGGTGATCGATATGCTGTATATACACTCACCATGTATAATGTTAAAACCACTGACAAGTAAAGCGATTAACATTGGTTATTTCATTACAGTGGCACTTGTTCAAGAGAGGGTTATACAGTAGGCAGCAACTGAATGGTCAGTTCATAAAGATGAGGTGTTAAAAGCAGGAAAAATGGGCAAGTTTAAAGATCTGACTGCAGGGAAAAGTTAATGCAGTCTAAAACTGAAAGGTGTCAAGACACACAGTGCAACACAGCTTGCTGTGGGGCTGGTGGGCTGTAGACTGGTCAGAGTGCCAGGGCTGACCCCTGTTGCCCCTGAAAGTGCCTATTTTGGGCAAATTCAATTCAATTAAATTCAATTTTATTTATATAGCGCTTTTAACAATGGTCATTGTTTCAAAGCAGCTTCACAAAAATGAAAGAAATGTTTTTTTTTTAAAGAAAATTATTGAAAGTGTGTATGTGTGAGAAAAATGTGTCTAGATAATAATGAGATGAAAGAATGAATGATGAATGAAATGTCTCTGATGAGTAAGCCAAGCATGACGACGACAGTGGCAAGGAAAAACTCCCTGAGATGGCAATAGGAAGAAACCTTGAGTGGAACCGGACTCAACAGGGAACCCATCCTCATTTGGGTGATAACAGATAGAAATGATATAACGTCATGTGTGTTATGCAGATGAAAGTTCAATATAACAGAAATTCTTTAAAAGTGCACATGAACATCAGCACTGGACCATCGATGGAGAAAGGTGACCTAGTCTGATGGATCACATTTTTTTTTATACTGTTCCGCCCCACTACCCCTGTTGGGATTTCCCCTGTCCAGGAATTTCCCCGTGGAGTAGACACTTGATGCTGACCTGAAGCATGCCTCTAGCTATGGGAGAATAACTGATGGCCAACAAATTCAGCCTAATGTTATGCTTTCTCACCCCAATATTGTAATAATTAGAGATAGGCTATGTCGAGCGGTGCAGGACACTCAGACCAAGGAAGAAGTGATAGAATTGCTAATCCCAAAAAGCTGCTTATTCCAGGCATCTCATTATAACCCAGTGGAGGGACAGTTGGAGTCTCCTGGCACTTAATCATGTCTTGGACGACATATATTTGCCGGGCATTCGTGGCCATGTTCGCAACTGGTGTGCAGCATGTCGCAAATGTCAACTGATAAATCCACCAGCCACCCCAAACACGCCATTGCACCCACTATCATTAATCAAGGTCCCTAGGGGTGGGTGATATAAACAAAATCTTCTATCACGGTAGAAGCAATTTTCTACCTCGATAACGATATATATCACAATATAGCAATTTGTATCTGA
>JAQQZS010000036.1:26352447-26366770 GCA_030068045.1 Platyallabes tihoni
CCCCCCCCCCCCCCCCCCCCCCCCCCCCCCCCCCCCCCCCCCCCCCCCCCCCCCCCCCCCCCCCCCCCCCCCAAAGTATTGGCAAGCAAAGAAAACAACTAAGGATAATGCATGAATGGTCGTGTTTGGTGATCACTTGTTGTTCCTTGCAATACTTCAAGTAATTAAAAAAAAAAAACTTCAAATACTTAAAGGTGTGTAGCAAACATGGATATTAGAAATTACAGATATATTTAGAAGTGAAGTTCTAATCAATATCACATGCACAATGCAACAAGAACTCCCGGGTTTGAGACTAATTACTGTAACTGTGTGGCAATAAGAAAACCTCTTTTTTGTTCTCCTAAATAGTTTCACAAACAACTGGTTCGAACAAGAGGTTTTCATAGACAAACTCTCATATATTCTAGGTTTATTTCATGTAAAGTGAAATATTTAAACTTTTTTTTTTGATAATTAAGGCTTACAGATTTAAATAAAAAAAATCAGGGTCCAGCAATACAAAACACAACTTGATAGACATGACCAGAAGGGCACTGCAGTTAAAAAGTTTGATTGCCTTTGGCACTCAATCATATTTGTACGGTGTATTTATATATGTGCATTATAGGTGATGTGGAGATTGGGCTGATGGAAAGGAATGGACAGTTGGAGGTTGAGATTGTTAAGGCTAGAGGACTGATCATGAAGCCTGGCTCCAGAGGGCCTCCAGGTAATTCACCTAGCAGAAAAATTGCTTTGTCACAATGTTTTGAGTCCCCACATAGCCAATTTCTAAAAACTCGAATATCGACTGAATCATTATGGATTCACATTTTGAGTGAGTCATTGGACTTTTTTAATACAGGGGAGAACATGACCATTGGACATCTCGCCCATGACCCATAGTTCTGCTCCATAGTCTGAATAACTGCACTCTAAAGGCTTGTGTAACTCACATTTTGTTTTTTTTCTTTTTTTCCAGCGGCATACATAAAAGTGTACCTTCTGGAGAATGGGGCATGCATAGCCAAAAAGAAGACAAAGTCTGTTCGGAAGTCACTGGATCCTCTTTACAACCAGGTCCTTGTATTCTCTGAAAGACCACAGGGAAAGGTTGTGCAGGTAACCAATATAAATGTATATGGCATTGTGGTAGGAATTTTAAGATGAAAAGAAAATGTGATTAGTAAAATGAAGGTCCTTTACAAGCAATATGTAATTTTTTTTTTAATGATTTGTGAAGATCAGTAAAAAAAAATAAACAAATCTTTTCTTTGTTTTATCACTGGCAGTTTATTGCACCTTTTGAAAGAAATACAGTAAACATGATGCACTTTAAGTGTGAGCAATTAAAAAATATATATAATAAAAAAGTGGACACAGAATATTGTGCAGATTTTTATAAACTTCAGTGGGTGTGGCTAAAAGTTCCCTATATATAACATCACCAAGTGTGCTGAATGGAAAATTTAATTAGAAAAACTTCTAAATGGAAATTTGGATAAAACCAAAATTGTGTGCTTGCGCTACAATTTTTACAAGAACACCTTAGAGTAAATGTAAGACACTAAAAAGGGCGATGGAAAAGAGGCAGTTTGCAGAAGCTACCTTTGTTGCACTTATTGGAGACAACAGAACATCATTAAGTAACCATAACTATCTCAGTGTAACAGCTTACTGTATCTAATTGATGACAAATGGCCACTGCACTCATTCACTTGGTGTGTGTTAAAAACAAAAGAATAACATCTTCTTGAGGCATGTGCTAGCCAATTGCACTTGAAAGAGAGATAATGGATATGCTCACCACTATAGCAATATGGAAGGAGTTTTCCATTTGAGAGATTTAAATTTTTAAAGAATTATGTTAATGTTTGAGATATTCTATATCTAACCAATTTGTCATGCATTTCCTTATTCCAACATTGCACATTTAGAATCCAAGTAAATCTGAATATTGTAAAATTGTGATTAATCATGATTGATTAATTGATGATTATTTATTAGTATGGTTTTGGTTTACAACAATGAATCAGAACAAAGTTTCTGTAAGTCAATCAGAGCAATACCAATAATTCCTGTTTCTGTATAATTTATGCCATTGTGTGGATAAGAGAAACAACACAACCACAAAATGCACAATCATGATTTCTGAAACTGTAGTAGAAAAAACATGCCACAGAACGCCCAAACTTTTGGGGACTGAAGGCTAAATAAAAGTGTAGTAATCAAGATAATGTCTGAAAGTAGTTCTTGTTGCAGTGTCTTTGTCTCTTTGCTGCATTTTTAGAATTTAAATTCTCAAAACCACTTGTCAACATCCACACCATTAAGCCTCTTGCACATATACAGTACATGCAATGTCTAATTCTTTTGAACCAACTTCGAATGCTTTGGCAAATTCATACAAATGATTATGTACAATAGTATGCTATTTCCAACATTATCAATTGTTTTTTTCATGTTGATAAAAAATTTATTATACTTGTTCTACTTTTAGACAGCATTGTGGCATAGTGGTTAGCTCTGTTGCCTTGAACATCCAGGGTTGATTATTTGTATTTGTATGCCCTGCAATGGACTGACAACGGATGAGTAAAAAAGTGCCTGAGTGACTAAATGATGTGGATTTTGAGAATTTCAATTCTGTTCTGTTTTAAAATAGTGTTGTATGTAACATTTTTGCACTTAAAAAATATATGTGAATGGATTAAAAACATGCTGAATACTCAAAAGTCTGAATCTGGATGAAAATAAAAATACAAAAAAAAAACATGATTGCATATCTAGCTTTAAGCAATCAATCAATGGCCTGATTTACACCTGTTTTGGGGAGATGAACAAAATCACAGCTGCTACCAAATAATTATATAGGACAATTTTATCCAGTGGATATAAAAAAAAAGTCTGTACATCTCAGTTAGTTTGTTTGTTTGTATGTTTTGGATGTAAAGAAAGATCTTTATCTTGATATAGAAACCAACATAATTAAGCATAAAAGCATGAAAAGGGGCTTTACAAAAAATAGGAAAAAAGGGGACAAAGAAAAGTACAAAAAACAAAACAAAATGCAACAACCTGGTTGCATACAGTATGCTGAAAAAAAGATCAGCTGTTTTGGAAGGATGTTCTGACATCATCTTGATTTCATATGACAGCTAAATCTATTGTCCACAAAAAGCTTGCAAAGCATGTATGGGACATCATTGCTGATGAAAGTATCGATCAGGATTTAGGTACAAAAGAAATAGAAAATGAATCCATGTGAAGGTCTTATAAACAAGTGGAGAAAATGGAGTACTAAGGAGATATTACCAAGAACAGGATGTCCCATAATTGACCAAAGGATAAGAAAAAAAAACTTATAAGGGAGGCTTCTAGGAGACCTAAGGCAATGTTGAAAGAGTTGCTGAAATACCTGGCAAGTACTTTCAAGACACTTCTTGCATATGACAACAATCTCTCATATTCTCCAAATGTCTGGGCTATGGGACAGGGCAGCTAGACAGAATTCCTGTTTCGGGCACAATACTAAAAGATATGTTTGATTTTTTTTTTTTTCATTTAAAGTGATGGTGACAGCATTATGCCATGGCGATATTTCTCTTTAGCTGCGACTTGTACATGAGGTATACAGACATACTATAAGTATAGATGTTAAGACTATTAAAGTGAAAAAGCAAACACTATGCAAAGACAGGAAAAGCATCAAAGCAGGAATCAGGATTATAACCAGGCAAGATGCAAAACATCCTGATAATACTAAATTAAATCATAACCAAAACAACAATATGATGTGAGACCACAATATACAGTAACTGAAACTAAGACTACTGTACAGTATATAGACAGAAACGAAACAGGATTTACAAAGGGCCAAATGGGACAATGTGACTAAGGTGCATTTCACACAATAAATCCCCAGTGTTGGTTTATTTGAGTTAAACTTGAGTCAGCACTCTAAGTGTTAATTCAACATGCGGGAATTTGTTGTTTGGAAACTGAGGTCCATGACAATGTTCAAGATAAAAGACCTAACACAATACATATAGTTCCATGGGCTCTGAGCACCCTCCAGGGGTTATCCCTGACAGGACTGTGGCACTAGTTCCAAATACCAATCTATAATGCCAAAACACCTTTGCTTGATTGCTGATGATGGGAAAAAATTATAATGATAATCATAAAAATTAATTCAAGTGAACAAATGAATGGCTTCATTACAAGAAGCATATTGCAGTCAGAGCTCAGATCTAAATCCTATCAAAACCTGTGAAGAGCGCTGTACACAGAAGATCCCCTGCAATAGATCTATAAGATTTTTGGCAAATCAAGATTTGTTATATATTCTAGGAATATATAAGTGGATACATTCATACATTCTTAAAGTTCTCTTTTTTCTTTAAAATATTTCTGTTTTTAATTTAAATTTAGCTTTTTTGCTATATAAAAACATGCATTTTTGTTAACATAGTAATGTAAACCTTTTATTTCCACTGTATCGAATGAAAAAGTGTATTTTATATTTTTCCTCAAACACAGTGCTTTCAAAATGAACATAATATTTTTTACCCCTTCTAACCAGAATTTGTCTTTAACAGATCTTAGAGCACTTACAGATGCAGTTCAGGCCAATCCTGTCAAACCAAATATCCAAGCTTCGTAGTCAAACATCAGTGTGTAGACAATGTTTTTTTTTATGGAGTTGATCAAATCCTTCTTGAGGCCAAGTGTGTCTCAGGCAACTTTAAAAGCATGAAAACCAACTCTTGCTTTTTTGAAACTTTCTGAATCACAAAGCCCTTCACAAGCAGTTCCTTTGTCTTCGTGACAAGACTTATCTGATCTGTCATTCTAGCAATGAGACCTCCCAAAGTTTAACATTTATTTCAAGACAAATAGTTAATGTATTACCTTTTTCATTTCTGTAGAAAATCTTTTATAGAGTGAGCAGAAACGTTTTATGTTATTTACAAAAAATTTCTTTGTAAAAAAAAAAAAAAGAATTAATCTCTGTTGTGGTGAATATTTTCTGGAGGCACTGTATACAGTATATACTCTAAACACTGAAAATAACAATTGTTATGCTTAACAGGTTATTGTTTGGGGAAACTACGGCCGAATGGATCGTAAGTGCTTCATGGGTGTTGCCCGAATTTTATTGGAGGAACTGGATTTGACAAGCATGGTGATTGGCTGGTACAAGCTTTTCCCTACTTCCTCTATGGTGGACCCTGCCATGGCACCGCTCATTCGCCACTCATCACAGCTCTCACTGGAGAGCACAGTTGGACCATGTTCATAAGGCAAAAAGAACAATGTTTTTTTGTTGTTGTTTCTGTAAGGGCTCTCAGGGCCCTTATTCTTAATGTGCTGCTTGTGCATTACTGTAGCAGCCATTTGGGGCCTGCCAGAATACTTCAGAATTCTCTAAAAAATACCCAATATTTTCAGAAAGTAATCTTACCTGGAGAGGTGTTCCTTTAATCGCACTCGATGAAAACCATGACCTGAGGACTGACAATGGGTTCACAATACTTAAATTGGATTTACTTTAACTACTCTCCATTAGAAACCTTTCAGTCTTTCTGAACATGAGTATGGCAACATGAGTTGACAAAGGTGTGAAAAAATTTGTCTTGGCTCATTAATTTTCCACCATAGGTAAAATGATCAATATTTTGTGCTGAACACAGCAATACATCACGTTGTTTAACATGAATTTGTCTATAAAGCAGTGCAGAAGCAGTACAACTAGTGCTAGCATCTACCACAGAAATAACATTTTAAAGTTATATTAGTGCAAAAAAAGTTTAAATAGACATAAAATACTTGTTTTTGGTACTTGGCTCACTCATTAATTTTCAATTTTTGTTTATTATTCCTCTTTGTAACTGTGCTGTTGCTTTAAAATAAGCATTTCTTTAAAGAGTCATGCCATTCCTCACAAAACAAATACACATCAGCCACATACAGGATTTAAAGGGACATAACATTAATAGTTATTGTGACCAATAATTATACATAATCTATTCGAGTAATATTCGGTTTCACAGCTACTTTTTCACAAACAAAATAATAGACATAACAATTAGAATACCAACAAATCTGTTACTGCCTTATAGTCCAGGTGTACTTTATGTTGTTTTTTTCCCCTCAAAACAGCTTGTCATGTGTGAGTGGGCCAATTACTATCATGATTAATAATATTTTTATGATTATTATTTAAAGCCTTTAATGTTGCGAATGCAGAACTTTCAGTAGCAGTGCTATAGCACTATATGATAGCATAGGCATAAAAAGCTTTCTGGATAACCAGAATATAAGATGTAGAGTAAATGGTTGTAAAAAAAAAAAAAAGAAGAAGAAAAAAAACCAACTCTCAGTATTAGCTGAGCATGTAGCACCTGAGGTATATGAAATAAACATGAAACTTTTATTACACTGCACTAGTTTTTATTTGCAATGGTAGTAGGTATTCACAGTATAAAAATATATGCTTAATTTTGGGCAAGCTAAGCGAGAAGGTTCCAGCTGTAAAGTAAAGCAATGTAAAATGTAAAGCAATAAAAAAGCATACACACATGCACACCCATCAGCCAGCCATGCCATTATGACCACTGACAGCTGAAGTAAATAATGTAAATTATTTGTTACAGTGGCACCTACCCATATATGGGCAGCAAGTGAACATTTAGTCCCTGAAGAATTTGAATGACTTTGATGAAGGATGTCGAAGGAATTGTGATGTCTAGATGACTGGGTTTGATGACTTACACTTTGATGACTGCAGCTCTTGTGGGATGTTCCTGGTTTGCAGTGGTCAGGAGCAGTCTTTTTGGAACAGGAAGTTAGCTGGGCTGTTCTAAGGTGTAATAAGTGGAGACATAAAGAGACATTTTAAAGATTAACAGGACTGTGTACCCTCTCCCTGGTTTATTCTCCTCATCATTTGGCTACGTAGTACCAGCAAGAATTTGAAACTACTTCCACCACTGCATGTAACAGCTACCAAAAATTGTTGCAGGACAAATGTGGCCTGCTGTACTGAAGAATCATTTTGAAATTGTTTGAGGAACATGACAAAGAGTTCAAGTTGTTGACTTGAATCTCAATCTGATTAAACATCTGTGGGATGTGCTGGACTAAAAAGTCTGATCCATTAATTACCCCCCTTGCAACTTAGCTTAAAGAAGCTACTGCTGACACCGTGGCACACCGATACCAGAGCACACCTTCAGGAGTCCATGCCATGTTGTTTAAGAGTTGTTTTGCTGACATAAGAGGTACCTACACAATATTCAGCAGGTGATATTATTGTCATGGCTGATTGGTGTGTATTTATATTCACACACACACACACACACACACACACACCCACACCCACACACAGACACACACACACACACACCCATTTTGTTATATACATTTAGCATCTCTGCATTATTGGGTACAAAATTATTCATTATTTAAAACTTGAAACTTAAAACTCTTAAAAATAGAAAATTAATAAATACATAACATTCCAAAAAATAATTTGCATGCCTGTAAAGAAAGCAATATATTACTTGACAGACTTGTTTTTAGATTTAAACAAAAAACCTAATGTAGACTCGTGGGATGGCATGTAAATAGAAAGGAGCAAGTGTGACAAAGTTACCAGAAGAACACATTCTCCAGCACACTCAGTAAAACCTAACAGTTGCCTTTGACACGTACAAAAGATTGCCAATAAAGCACTAAAGAGAAATTAAATAAACACAGTCAATATTTGGTGTGAAAAGTTTTTGCTTGAAAACAATAATTATTGTAAGATACAGATTTGTTCAGTTTTATAAGTAAAACAGCTGAGAGGTTTTACTGAGCGTGCTGGAGAATATGCTAGAGTTCTTCCCGTAACTTTGTCACACTAGATCCTTTTCTTGCAAAATCCAGGAGTCAACATTAGGTTTTTTTGTTTCCATCTGGTCTGTTATGTACTGTAATATGTTCTGTAACGTTATGGAATATGTAATATTCTGTAAGGATACATAATAGTGCAAACATGAAAAACATTCTTTTTCTATACCGCTTATCCTGTACAGGGTCACAGGACACCTGGCATGTGGAAAACATGAAAACTCCAGGCACACAGACTTGAGGTGGGAATCTAACCCTCGACCCTCCGGGGTGTGAGGCGACAGTGCTAAGCACTAAGCTACTGTACTGTGTCGCCCAGGATAAAAAAAATAAAAATGTGTACTAAAGATAATACACACACATACACTCACCCACACACACACACACACACACACACACACATACACACACACACACGCACACACACACATACACACACACACACGCACACACACAGAGAGAGAGGGAGAGAGAGAGAGAGAGAGAGCACGGTGTGTCTTCGGCACTTGTAAAGAAATGCCTTAAATAATAATTACATAAAATGTTTCTACGTTATAAATATGCTATATACAGCAGTAAATAGGAACAAACTAAACTAAACTATGTTAAAATATGGTGTCACAACCTCCTTTTTCCAATAGTAGTCTCAGGTAAAGATTTGTTCATTTTTATAAGAAAATTATCTGGTAAGGTTTAATGAGCATTTTGTCAAAGTTCTTCTGAAGAGTTTGACTATCTCACTTGCTTCTTTATTTGCATGCAAAACCCAGCAGCATACAGTATTCTTTTGTCAGAAAAGTGTCCTGTTCTGTGATATGTTGCTTTTTTTTTTTTTTTTTTTACATTTTTCTGTAACAATTTTTTTAGTAAAGGTAATGTTTGGAGAAATAAAATGTTTTTGTACTGCCTCGGCAATGCAGAATTAATAAAATAAACAAACATATATTCAAATTTACTGTATATGAAACCGTAGTTACACTATGTCTATATGTCTATGTGTATATATATATATATATATATATATATACACACACACACACTGTATATATAGTGCATATATGAAGTATTCAGACCCCCTTCCCTTTTTTCGGTTTTATTTTCACAAAGTAAACTTATTTAAAAGACTGAAAACTGAAATATTAATTGTACTGTACTTAAGGTTTCAAACCCTTTACTCATTACTTTGTTGAAGCAAGCTTAGCACACCTAGATTGAGGAATTTTCTACCATTATTCTTTGCATTATTCTTTCCATCTGTGGACAGCCATTTGCATGTATCTCTATGGATGTTCAATAGGATTCAAGTCAGGCCTGGGCCACTTTAGAACATTGACAGAGCTGTCCCTAAGCCCGCCTGTGTCATCTTGGCTATGTGCCCTTTGGCCCACTCTGAGATCCTAGTTGCTATGGAACAGGTTTTCATTGAGGATACTGTATCTCTGTACGTTTCCTCCATTCAGCTTTTCCCCAATGACCAGTCTCCCAGTCCCTGCTGGGACTACACCACCATGCTTCATGGGTGGTATGGTATTGGGCAGTTAATGAGCGGTGCCTGGTTTCCTTTAGACATAAACTTTAGAATTGAGGCCAAAAGGTCAAATCTTGGTTTTATTAGACCAGTGAATCTTGTTCCACACAGTCTGAGAATCCTTCAGGTGCTTTTTTTTTTTTTTTGCAAACTCCAAGTAGGCTTTTACTGTATGTGTTTTGCTCTGATGAGAGACTTCTGTCTAGCCACTCTGACATAAAATCAACGTTGTCCTTCTGAAAGTTTGTCCCATCTCCACACATGATCTCTGGAGCTCAGACAGAGTGACCATCAGGTTCTTGGCCACCTCTCTTACTTAGGCTCTTCTCACCTGATTGGTCAGGACTTCTTCTGTTTGAGAATCATGGAGGCCACTGTGCTCTTGAAACCTTCAGCGCAGAATGTTTTTTTTAACCTTCCCCAGCTCTGTGCCTTACAATGATCCTGTCTGAGCTCTGCAGGCAGTCCCTTCAACCTCATGTCTTTTGTCCTTATACATCTGCTGTGAAGCCTTCTAAACAGAGGTGTATACAGTACCTTTCCAAATAATGTCTAATCAGTTTAATTTACCACAGGTGGACTCCAGTCAAGGGGTAGAAACTTCTCAGCAATAATCAAGAGAAATGAAAGGCACCTGAGATAGTGTTGTGTTGGTATGAAGGGTCTGAATACTTAGGTACATGTTAAATTCAGTATTATCAGGCTGCAACATAACAAAATGTATAAAAGTGAAGGGGTTAAGAATACTTACTGAATGCCATATAAATAAATACAGTATATTTATATCACTGTGAAAAAGTACTTGCCCCTTCCTGATTTTTGCATATTTGTCACTTAAATGATTCAAATCATCAAACAAATTTTACTATTACACAACCATAACCTGAGTAAATACAAATTGCAGTTTGTACATATTTCTTTTCATTTAATGTTCAAACCTGCCTGACCCTATGTGAAAAAGCAATTGATCACAAACCTAACAACTGCTTGTGCCATCATTGTGTCATATATTCCAAACATTTCACCTCATGTCTCATCAGTCCACAGAATATTTGCCCAGACGTCTTGGGGATAATTAAGGGTGTTTTGGCAAATGTAAGATCCTTTGTGTTCTTTTTGGTCAACAATGGCTTTCGCCTTGGAACTTTTCAATGAATGCCATTGAAGCACAAATATGCAAAAAAAATCAGGAAGGGACAAATACAGTACTTTTCACAGTGCTATATACTGTATATACCAATCAGCAATAACATTAACATATTAACACTGATTATCAATTATATACAAGTAAGCTGGTGTCAGGATCATGGGCACCCAAGATTTTCGCCAATCTCACAGAAAAGCCAACAACAATTTGTGGTGTCACAGCCTGCAGGTCCTGTATTGCAATGTTATGGCTGATTGGCGTGTGTGTGTGTGTGTGTGTGTGTGTGCGAGTGTATGCATATATATATTCACTACTTTAAATAAATAAGTGAAGATTTTGCTATATTTTTTAAATGAAAAGATGAGCTGTAATATACGTTTTACCTTTTCTCACAGAGCATAATAATGGACCTTGTCATCCTATGGTATGCTATAAGTCAGTATTTGTTCATACTGTACATCTTCATACATGTTGTCTTTAATTTGTAACTTGTGACAGCATGTTAGCTTAGGAATCAATAAGCACAGTGCAGTTATTTGTAGTTTACTAAATAAAATATTAAAATAAGTTTAAGTTTTGCATCAGTTCTGATGAGAAAGTATCAAATCACACTGTTAGTTTAGGGGGATTTGCAGTATTCATAACATTCTGTTATGAATGTTGATGTCTTCTCATAATCACAAGTGTCAACATATTTATATCTCGCTTCATATTTGTCAGGTACATGGATCAAATTATTACAAATAAAAGTGGATTTTTTTATGCTGATTGAGGTCCAATATTAAAGCTGTTTTGTACTGTATGTTGATTTACACATGTCTTTAACATACTAACTTATTAATAACCACATCAATAACTTGCAAATATATATATATTTTAACATAACATTTTATTAAATAAAATTTTCTCTTTTTAGTGAATCTATCTAATTGCATATTTTTATTGTATTGTATTAATTTGAACTACAAAAGATGTATGTGTAGAGTATTAAAAAGTCTACATACTAAAATGACTGAAAATATGTTTAGAAACTATACTTAATATAACCCCAAGAGTACCATACATTTTAGGATATCATTATACATTAACTTCTAAACAAAAGATACATAATATACATAATTATACATTATGCATAGTTTATTGGTAAACACATAATTTATTATACCTTAGCTTGATGGTGTTGGAGTGTCAACTCATGATGCTGTGATAGGTTTATATGTAGAAAATCCTTAAGTTAATTTTATGTATTTGGTGAAATGCTATTCAATTGAACATCAATGTGAAGAATAAACTATTTCACTTCTATTCACAAACTGCATCTGTGTGGTAGAAAAATATATACTTGATTGTAGTTCAAGCAAATATGGTGTCCAGAATCTCTACTCTGCTTATCCGCTAGAACTGGTACAAATAAACAAATTAATAAAAGCAACTGCTGATTTATTGGACATGTGAGGCCTGAATAAAGAGAAAAATCAATCATTCTAAAAACACAAAATTGGGAAATATGTTTGTTGGCTATCTAAAATATATTAGCTAGCAGTTAATAGATGCCTGTGATGTATCTGTAAAAAAAAGTGAAATGGAGTGAAACTGAATGTTTCAGATGAGGCATGAATGTGATGGAATTTGAAGAAGAGGGCACCAGGACGAGTCGGACAGGTCTGGAAGGCAGAGGGGATCTGGAGAACTGAAAGCTCAGGATCGCCATTTGTAGCTTGACAGAGAGAGACAGAGAGGGAAGGGAGGGGAAGGGATAATCTCATCTGAAGAGATGTAAGTAGAAGCCATGTTTTGAACAATCTGTCATGCCCAGGCTGATCTACAGGAAAATGGTCATCATTGTTGTCCAGGTACCCTGACATGTTATTCAATCAAATATCACTGTAACACACACACACACACACACACACACACACACACAAACACATTCATACTGTAGGGGCAAATGGACACAAACATGAACACAGACAATTCCATTACCAATGCCAGTACCCAAATCAGTAAACAAATTATGAGATATGACCCTATTAAAAAACATTTGCAGAAAAAAGTTTAACACCCAAAGGAAAATTTATATTTTCTATCTTCTTACAAAATTCTATCTATCATCAGTAATAACAATGTTTTTATACCCACAACTTCTTTACTACTCAACAACTATTACTGTACATACAGTAACAAAAACTAAATCAGAAGCTGTTCGGAGCACTAGCCTTGGAAATAATTTCTCAGATTTCTCCTCATTTTTATCTGTCTTTCTGACCAACCTAAACTTTTTTTTTACTCTTATCCCTAGCACATGCTCTTTTTTCTATCTCTGGAGACAGTAAAAGAGAAATCTAGGCTATCACATTTAGGCTATTTCTGGCACCCGCTCAGACATCATGTGCAAGACTCTTACCCTGGATGACTTTCTCCTTGCTAGAATGTCCTACCTAAAGAATCTATACACATCACCACAAATTGTTCTGCATGTAAATTAGGAAATTTTAATTTTACTATATGAGTCATTTCATGAAATTAACTTCCATATTTTGTTTTTGTTTCTTCTGTTAGAACGAATGTTATTAGAAATAGTGGGCAGTAGATGTGGACAGATCAGTACAGATTTTTTAACTGACATTAGTATACAGTCCAACTACCGTGTGGTGTGTTATGCATATACATACCAGAAGACAATAATAAAAAGGTATAAAATTAAACAACAAAGCAAACCAAATTGGACGCTGTTTTTTTTTTTATTGTGCTGGGTAATGTTTTATTATTATTATTATTATTATTATTTAAGTATAATTTTTTCAATTGTGAACTGTTTTCACCACAAATTGTTCTGTATGTAAATTAGGAAATTATAATTTTATAAGTCATTTTCTGAAATTAGAGGGACAATTTGATCATTTTGATTCATACACATTCACATTTCATACAAACTTCCATAATTTCTTTTGATTTCATAAAGCTGTGACCATGACAATTGCTTAAAGAGCTATACAAATGAAATGTAATTGAACTTAATTGAATAGATACCCCCGAACAAAGTGAGGACCCGGATGTTCATGAAAAATGTAATAAGTGTTAGTAATATCCTGGATCAAACTGAAAGGAACATCAAAAGGTCAAGGCAAAAAAACACATTAGTAACAAAACAGTAACACAAAAAGAATAGGAATCACGGCTCATATACTTTGCAGTTACTGATTTGCAGTTACTGAGCTTCTCTTATACTACTGTGGAGATTTACCATGATTCTGCTCTCTTCCAATCTCCAGCTGCCATTTGATTCATTCCTAAAACACTTGGTTTCTCCCACTGCTCCCACAGTACTTTGCAATTTGTCTCACCTGTACCTCATTAACTCTGCTCTATTTAAACGTTACTCAAACACAGGCAAATGTAAGCTTGGCTTGTTTCATTTACATTTTTGAACATGGAGCCATTGTCATGTACAAACACCCGTCAAAAAAAATGAAAGTGTGCAGTGTGTCAGGAACATTAATTCAAAAAATATTTCTAAAAATATGTACAACGATATGTGCCTGATTATTGTAGGTAGAGTGGTACGTCAAAATAAAAAAAATATTCAGTAGTCCAATGTAACCAAGATGAACCTCCTGAACACCTCCTGAAAGACCGCTCACACTTAGTACAAATCTGGCATCAAGTTAAAAAAAAAACAGGATTAGACATTGTCATGCACACTCGGCCCGTGACCAGCACTAGGACCCGGAAATAATGCGGTCATGAACCAGGAAGTATAAAAGGAG
>JAQQZS010000036.1:26422060-26441249 GCA_030068045.1 Platyallabes tihoni
CTGAATTAGATTTAATTACATCAGACGAATATCTATTACCTGTTTATTTTAGTATGATCATTACATATAAATAAATTTGAAAAAATAGGCAGTAATAATAAAAAATGCATTTCTCTAGGGAAATGTTATATCGCAAGAAATATCGTTATCGCAATATTCAACAACATCGCATATTTTCCTAATATCGTGCGGCCCTACCTAGAATAATTAATTATAAACGTGATGCATTAATTAGTTTCTTACAGAGAAATTCTGAAAACAGGGCGAAAGTTAGGGTTACAGAAACAATGCATCCTATACTTTAAAATGTATTTATTTGCAAAGAAACAGCTAAGAAGCTAATACATAATGAATATAAAGCTTTAGTAACCTGTCCGCAGTGAAGGGGAAGCAGGGAACCTGAATGAATCTAAAGTGACTTCACATTTGACCCATGTTTAGTCATGTCAGTCATTTTACTCTGTGGCTAATAAGTTCTCAACCTGCCCCAAACAAACAAGCTTAGCATTATAAACCCTGAACCATAAATGCAAACTGAGGTGTGGAAAGAAATGTGAAACAGCAATCAAAAGCATAATGCAAATCAGCTTTTTGATCAGTAACCACAATTCGCTGGATTTCAGTTTGATTGGTGATGACCGGTGATCAGCAGTTCAGCCTCACATATAAACGTTTCTGTACTGATCTGCCTTTTTTCCAAACTCCGTGAGCAATAAAAAATAAACACACAAAGGACTCCAAACTCAACTTGACAGCGTAAAACCAGGTATATTTGATTTTAATTTCTGTGCACTGAAAATAGAATGAAGAATGAAGATAATAGAATGAAGGAAAATGACATCAATGTATTGATATAAGAACAGTGTGTTGACAGTTCTGTTTTAGTATTAAAACATACTGACATTTTGGTGCATTGTGCAACTCAATTTTATTGTATACTGTTTTTTTATTTTTTATTTATTTATTTTTTTTAAAATAGCTATGGATAGTAGATAATAGATTTTAATATATTGAATATTTAAAATGACATTTTATTCTCTTCAAGGCTTGACATAATATCTGGACTACAAAGCTGAGCTCCACCAGCAGTTGGTGGTTGTACAACTTAACCATCCATCACTCTGGATATCTGTTTTGAAACTTACCAGCCCCAGCAACTACAAAGAGACAATGTACTGCCTCCAGTGGTTACTTCCGGTCCTGCTGATCCCAAAGCCGCTGAACCCAGCTCTGTGGTTCAACCATTCTATGTTCATGGGCTTCTACTTGCTTAGCTTCCTGTTGGAAAGGAAGCCATGCACCATTTGTGCCTTAGTGTTCCTCGCAGCATTATTTCTCATCTGCTACAGCTGCTGGGGGAATTGCTTCCTTTACCACTGCCATGACTCTCCACTGCCAGACTCTGCACATGATCCCAACATTGTGGGCACCTAGACTCCAGATCCTCAAGGAACCTTCCTTAAAGCTTCTTGGACAAACCATGGACAGTGTCTGTCTGTGAATGAACAAAAATCTAATGAAAAATGCTGAGAAATTTGCAGGTGATTGAGAGCCTCACTGAAGTCACACATTAATTAATCACAAACTAACTTCTTGCTGTTATTTTATTTTCCATTCTGCAAAGCAAAGACGTCTTAAATCTTGTCCATGGGTTGCTTAAAGTGTTCTTCTATTTTAATCTTTCAGGCCAACTTTTCTTAAATTAAGTGGATGTTGAAAGATTCTAATGTGTGAGCATGTATGAGTTTTATTTTATAAATTTCTGTTCTCGTCAGTCAGTTTCAATCCCATGGTTTGCGGTGACTTCAATGGTGGTGAATGTCCAAACTGAGCATACTACAGAACAAGGATATTGAAAGTAATTAGTTGTACATTTGTGCAGCTCAGTTTGTTTAAATGCTGTTGCAGCTTTTAATTCAATAAAGTTCATAATGTGCAAATTGACTGAATATTTAACTTTCTGAGTCCTGTAAATGCTGGAACAACGGTAAGAATGTCATGGGAAGGGGACGCCTGGAGTGTGGCTTTGATCACATATGAAGTATATTTGTTCACTGTGCCGAAGATTTTATTCAAATATGAAAATGTTTAAGTTCGACCTTATTAGAAACAATTATACTGCATTATTTTTGCCCCCCCCAAACAAACACACTTAAATCCTTTGTCTATCTGAATTATTTCAGTTCGTATGTAACAAATCTTTAACTAATGATTATCAAAATATTGTTTCCAAGCAGAATGGAATGATTCAACCCATAATTGTTAATGCTTTCTTGTACAAAACAGTTGGTACCACAGGAGATGATGTATGCTTTGGCTTGCAATTCAAGCCCCTTGAATTGTCATTGATGAAACAAAAGGCTAATGTGCTACAGATTCATAAGGTTTGGAAGGTGTTTGAATAATTGAGCTCTCATATAATTTAGAAATGGTGGAGAATGTTTCTTGAATCGATCATACGTATGGTTTTTAAAAAGAAATATTCAAAGAACATGCACATTGTAGGCAACACAGTGATGTAATGGTTCGCACTGTGGCCTCGCACCTCTAGGGTTGAAGGTTCGAGGCTCGAGTCTTTGTAACCCTCAATCATAGTAACATGCAGTAGCAGTTCAACTCAAAGTTCCCAAACAGTCAGAAACAAAGCCTTATATTGAGTGCCAAGGTGGGTAAAGTCTCTCTTAACTTGGGAAGGTTAACAAAAATAACTTTTCAAAACTGAAAAATAGGTAAGCTCACAATCACATCTCAATTATCATATTTATATATATTTAATTATCTGATCTGAGGCCTGAATAAGGCATTTCACAGAAGAGAATTGATTTTCCCCGAGCAAACGAACAAGTTACTGTTGAGCACTAAGTGAACATGGGTTGCTGTGACTGATTTGACCAGAGGGCATGGGGAACACCTGGTGTGACATCATGCATAAAATACGGGCTGGAACACAAGACACAACTTAGTTATTTACATTCATTGTACAGGACTGTACAAGCCTTGAGCCCCCCCCTGATTATATCATATTTTGGGTTCTCCAAACTTCCAGAAGGATTTTTTGGCTCTCATTTTTTCAAGTATTTGGCTTTCATCTTCAATCCAGTCCCTCTACCTGACCAGTTTCAGAGAAATGATTTTTGTTTAGGTCACACTGAGCTATGAATCATTCAAGCATAAAAAACTTCTGACTTGACAAACAGTGAGACATGAATGAACATGTAATATGAAGAAATGAGGGTGGCTCAATTTAAGCATGGGGTTTTAAAAGTACTGCAAGTACATAACATTGGGGAAAATACTGCAGTGTAAATATTTCATATCACACCAGCTTTAAGGGATCTAATAAAATATTTACATGACACTGAAGAAATGTAGAACACCTGAATTTCTAAAAGCTTTCACCTCAGTATTCACATGTGGAACATGATACAACATGGATAAATATAAAGGAAAACAAGAAGCAAACATGAAGTTGGGAAGAAGCATCATTATTTGGGCCTCAACCTAGGGGGGAAAAAAACGTTCTCTTACACTCGCTCTATACTTGTCAGGGTTGCCAGATCATACTGATATAATCCTGCATAGGCAGTGCTGAAACCCCGCCCCTACACCAATAATAATGGTCCAAAATATAAGTGGTTTAACACTTACTGTAGCTTAATTACAGTATGCACATACTTTGTTTTGCTACAAAAGCTTTGAAAAATGAGTCCTTCCTTTCTTATTCTTCTTTTCCTATCATTCTCATTCAAGTATCAGAACTGAGCAGAGCTAATCTGTCCTTTTTGTTTCACTGGGTTGTATTTTATGGTAAGCTCACTACATTTACATTCACAAATCTTTTTATTGTGGAATTTGACAATGATACACCTACCTACCGTATGTGTGCTTTAAGATGGATTGGCACCCTGTCCAGGGAATTCCGCCTATAAGAAAAAAACATTTTTCTTTACCAGTGAAAGACTTGTGTGATAATGCACTTTAGTTGTCTTATGAGGTCTTTCAGGGCTTTTGGTGCTGCTAAGCTCACCAGTGCATTTTTGGAATGTTTGTTCTACTATCTCTCTAATATGTCAGTTTTGTTGTTGTTGTTTGGCCTAATGATGGCCTTCTTCACTTGCATCTTTGGACTGCATACTGAAAGTTCCAATGAACAGCTACCAAATACTTGGAATGAACACAAGATTTATCACTAGCTATGTTATCATTGACAATATTTCTTTAATCAATTTGAAATCATCCCACTTAACATTTTCAGCTAAAATATTTACATGGAAGTTGATCTGAAGATGTACATTTACATGATGAAGAAATTTAATCGGACTGAACTTTTCTTACATGCACAAAGTGATTTCTGACCGCTGTGAGATGTTTAATCTGCCAGAGACCTGGAGAAAAGGGAGAGACTTCCAATGCTTGTTTATGCTTAGGGTTAACTGTTAAGTGGTTACAAGAAATTAGTCTCATCTATGATTAATCAGATGCTTTACTGTATCTGAAATGGGAAGCCAATCAGTGCCCCTTCCTCAGCCAGTAGATCTGGGGATAAAAGTAAAGACAGGTGGGACAGCTCTTAAGAAGTTTACAAAATTAAACTTAATTTTGTAAATACGTTTTTCAAACGTTTTCTTTTAATTATGGAAGTATAATTTCACTCCCAGAAACACAGCTATGATACTATGTATACATGGGGTACATACGTACATGGATTCTTTTGCCAAACACAATGTATTCTGTTCAGAGAAACAATCAGATCACGTGTTTACATGGCTCTTGTGTACCTACTAATTGGATTATTAAATTAATTATTATTATTATCATTATTATTTATAGTTATTAATAAATAGTTGTTATTTTTTGTTATTAACAATAAATTATTATTATTATTATTATTATTACCTACTAATGGATTGTTATACCCCACATCTCTCATCCTCATTTAGATCAGACTGGATCTGGTCAGACTGTTCCGACATGATGCAGTTTTATTCCACAGGGCTATTATTGTCCATGTGGACCTGAGTGTAAAGGATCAGAATTTGTTGTAAGATTAGCATGTCTAGCAAACTAAAAACTTTAGTTAGTTTGTGTGTGTGTGTGTGTGTGTGTGTGCATACCTACACCAATCAGCCATAACATCATAAACAACTTCTGGTCCGATCGCATAGAAGAGCCCTGTGGAACCATGTATAATAATCATCGTATTATACTGGTGTATGTGCTGTAATTCTGGTCGTATGTTAATTACAAACAACCAAAAATTGGGGGGCTATACAGTACAAGAGTGACTCCATGAAGTAATAACATAACATTTAATCTTTTTTTGCAAAAAGTAGGCATTGAAATAAACATAAACGTATGATACAAACTACCAAAAGTATTTATGACATGACTGCTATTATCATTTAATTTATCTTTGTTTTAATTATATTTAAACATTTAGGGTGTGTAAAGAATAAGGAGAAAAATACTTAAATTACTACTAATAATTACTAATTACAGAAAATATGTACACTGCTCACCCAAAAACCTCACAACATGGATCTAAACATGCAAATATTGTACTTAAGATTTGATTGGATTATAACTGCAGTGATTAGTGTGTTTTAGCTGGTGACAATTCTTTTTAACCTCAACTGATGCAGTGGGTAGCGGAGATGACGGCTCTTCCACTGTGAAGGGCGTTGCTTTGTCTCAGGGTCGTACATACACTCAAGTTTCATCCACAGCACGCTGACGGACATTTCGACACACTGGGTTTCGACTTTTTTGGTGGTTGAGTTGTAAACTTGCCGAATAATGTCAAATGTCAGAATGTTTGCTCTTTGTTCTAACTTGCTGTCAATGAGGAAATAACAGATATGTGTTTCCCTACTAAAGGTTTACACCACGTCTCTCATCCTGATTGAAAATTCATTTGGATCAGGCTGGATCGGGTCAGACTGTTCCGAACGAGGCTTTGACATGATGCAGTTTTATTCTACGGGGCTATTATTGTGATTATTAGTGGAATCCATGTAAATGTACACACTGTCGCTGTCCAGAAACATGTGTTTTTAATACCTAATTTACCATGATTGACACTATTATTATGTTTGTCAATTTAAATATATTACACTCATTTATATGTTCAATGGTTTTATTAAAAAAAAAAAAAAAAAAAAAAGGAACTGAATAAACAAGTCCTACTGTTGGATATTGCTAGATTGTCTTTTTTCCCCCTAATTCCTTAAACCTCTTGATGTCTTCTGATCAGCAACAAATGAATTAGTGTAATCACTACAAAATATGTGCAATCACTACAAGATTGTGATTTCAGTTTTTAGGTTTTTATAACTTTCCTCTTGTAATTCAGCAGAGATCTGCTCCATCCTCTGGAAGGCTTTGTGGCCTTTTTTCCCTGCAATAAAAACGGCAATATTACGTTAATATTAAACATATTCAATGTAACTTTGATACAGTGTGTGTAAAATGCTGTTCTAAAACAGCCTGCTTTCAATTGATACTTTTATTTTTAAATGGATGTACAGTATGATTCTTATTTTTTTTTATGTAACTAATGCCTAATTGTGAACTAAAAGAATGAATGTAGAAATATTTTAGTACAATACACTCTAGGGAAAACAATGTACCACAGTGCTGATGACAATGTAACATATTCAAGATAACAATGGTGGCCACAACTAGTGCTGCACAATTAATCGCATAAAAATTAAAATGATGGACCTGAGCTATTTTTGTTTGTAAAAAAAAAAAGTCTGCAATTTACTACAAGTTAGATACGCAGCATTGTGACCTTGAGTAGAGTTTCTCAATAATTTAAATCATTTGCCGTTGAGGTAGATAAAAAAAAAAAATAGTAAGTTTAATTGTTACATATCACAGTTTAACTCACAATAGGCTTAGAATATATCACTTTATAATTTTAGAATATAAGGAAGTTACACTTTTTTAATTAAAAACAAAATAATTTTCCATGATATTCAAATGTTTTGAGATGGACTGTACATGAGCATGTAAAACTGTTAAAAGAAAAAAAAAAGATTTACACTGCAAACAGTCAACCTATTTAAAGTCTATGAAAAGGGTTATGCACTGATTTCAGGGCCAATTTTTGATTGATGAGATCTTCGTCTCTATCCTATTTTACAATTGCACCAAAGACGAGCAAGCTATGTAGGACTCAATAGAGCTTTGTAAGTTCTATCTATAATTCAGTAAATGTTCTTAATTGAGTTTCTCGGTCAGAAAGCATAGAATGCTGTGTATTAATATAGTTTATGATACACTCTTAAAGTACTGTATAGTGATTGTAGGATATAAGATTACCAAATGACAGAATGGTCTCTCTGGCTGCATTCCTTAAGTCTTCGTCTGTGGAGTGCCACAGCTCAGCCACCTGCTCAGCACACTCAAGGGCCTAGGACATACAATAGGTCACATATAAAAAAAAATACTTATCTCAATCTAAACCATAATCTAAGCTTTTCGTGAACCATTATTTATAAGTGGATCATTTAAGTAGTTAATAAATGAAAAAGTCAATTAGCAGGACTAAAACCATAGCAGACCACTGCCAACAGGATAGACATCTTTCATGAGAAGGTAAAGGTGATCAGTCAGAATAGCTTGTATTGCAGTACTTATTATCTATAATAGGATAAATAGAGTTTTCATCATTTGTGCAAAAAAGATCTACATTACTTATTTGGCAGTTACAAATCCATATTGGCAGTGCTAAACATTTTGATTTGTGATGAAGATTTGTCAGAAATGTCTTGTTTCTCGGAATGTCTGCGATACTGTAGCGCAGTTCATACTACAGCAGGTCTCTATTCATTTCCAGAGAAATTTGGTCATTTTGGACAAAAATAAGAGTGCTTCTGTACAGTAGCTGTACAAAATGACCGTGCTCACCAGTACACTTGCTCATTTATGCGGTTGCACACCTGCTCATTTATGTAGATGTCTGTTAAGTCAATCATGTAACAGCAGCACAATGCATTCAATCATTCAAATGCATTTCTTTTTTAAATCTTGGCCAACAGGAGTGGTATAATGCTATAGCCACACCAAACTATTGTACATTTTGTAATGCTTCTATGATCAAATAGTAGAGTGATAATATGAGCTTCTGTATCCTTTCTGGCAGCTTCAAACTATTTTTGTGTTGTGTGTAAAAAAAAATCCCTGGATATGAGCAGTTTCTGACATACTCAAACTAGTCCATCTGGCACCAGCGACCATGCCATGGGTAAAGTCACAGATATCACACATTTTCTTCATTCGGAATATTTTGAAGTGAATATTAACTGACGCTGCTTGACCTTTATCTGTATGATTTTATGCACATGTGCTGATAACTGTGCTCAAGGCTGAAGGGGTAACTGCAGGTGTACAGGTTCCTCTTAAATTAACTTGTGAGTTAAATTTTTAGATATTTGAAAGAGGTTATATAGTCTTTGATGATGTCAAAGAAATCTTTATATAACTTTTAATAACTTATTAGAAACGTTAGCACTGATTTGAATGAAAAATAAAATTGTTTACCTTTAAGCATTTCAGCGCTAAACATGCCTGCTTTTGCACTTGAATGTCATTGTCTTTTAACAGCCATGTATAGTGAACCAGGGCCTGTCAAGGGGAACCACAGCAGATCTAATGCAACATGTCTGTGTTTTTAGATTTTGATTTTAAATTTAAATATAAACTAATACAGTATGGATATTTGGAACATATGAAAGTTGTATTATGTTGCTTATTCCTTACCTTTAATCTAAAGGACTTATTCGCTGAAGCCCTATTAATACACGAGTTTGCTGAAACCACAACCTTTTGACTATCATCTGTAAGTAACCTGGCGAGGACCTGGAGGGTTTGACTCATTGGTTGCAGTTCTGAAATCCTCCTTCTCTTCAGTTTCTTTAGAGCCCTTCTCCTCTTTGGGCTCTCCAGACATGATAATAAATACACTAAAAGAAAAGAAAAAAACATACTTAGTAAGAAATATGACACATCTGTGAGTACATACAGTGGGTTCAGAAATATTTCAATATTTTTTATTTATTTATATAAGAAACTTTTTTTTTGCACAATTTCACAATTATTTAATTGATGAGTTTATTTAAAATAGATTGAATTTATTTAGCCATCAAACTACACACAATAACCCATAGTCAATAGTCAAGCAAAGTTTTTAGATTTTTTTGTAAATGTATTTAAAAATCTAAACTATATTTAACATCACTCTAGTTTACAACAAAACTATTATAATATTAATGGCAGTATGCACGCCACCAAAAATACTCTTTTAAAAAGTTGGTTTGATGCATATATATTCACTTGCCGTCTGTCTGACATTATTATTTGTAAGATATTACAAATGGAACATGCCACAGCCAGATTTCATAAAGCTACACCTCGAACAATTTATGCTTGGATTGCTGCTATAGATTTTGTTAAAGAATTGACAAAGTGATTAGTTTTATGTCAATTGATGTGTGCAAACTTTAACTGTGTATGGTCCTATTTTGTTTACGTTCATTCATTTTGTTTTGTTTTTTCCTCCCCCATCTCCTGAAGCATTGCATTTGTTTGTTTGTCATTATAATTGAATATTCAATAAAAGTTATTAGCAAAAAAAAAAAAATTACCTATAATTTCTCATTTAGGCAACACGATGGTTAACTGTAGCCTTGCAACTGCAGGGTCTGATTTCCATTCCCGACTCAGGTCTAAATATTCAGACTCTTTATTCAGTCCTTTTAGAAGCATCTCTAGCATCATTTCATCTTCCAGGCTTCTTGGGCAATTCTCTACAATTTTATTTGTTTAGAGTTCCTATAACCTGCCATCAGGTCTCTCTATGGATGTTCAATGGGGTTCTAAGTCTCATTGTTGCCTAGGCCACTCATGGACTTTCAAAAACTTGGGTAGCCTCTATGCTTTAAGGTGTTTTATGGGTTTAATATAATTCGGGCTTGAGATCAGAAGATGATTATAAGACAATAAATCAGAATTTCACAAGGATACAACAGTTCCACAAAAGCCATCAAATAGTGATTTGTTTGTTTATTTAACCAGTTATTTTGCTCTGCAACCACATTAGTGTAACTAAAATGTGTAAACGTAGTTTTAAATTTTTACTGGTACTACTGTATGCAACCAAAACTTATGAGATTTACTTTATATATCCATAAATTCTGCTTTAGAATGTCAGCTAACTTCTGAGTTCTGGAATTGAATTCCAAATACCATGAAATGGAAAGTTAGTGATCTATGTAGGGCACACAATCCTTTGTTCCACACACCACAAGTAATCATGGGTTAGAGAGGGCCTCACTTTTGTGTCAGAAGCTAGTTAGCTTTGTAGCTCATGTTAGCCGTGAACAAAATAAGAGATACGAGCAATGGCTAAGGAGTAAGGAGATAGAGACAAAGTGCTGTTTAAGATGACATCATAATCAGATGTGTTTTCTTGTTGAAAGTGCTTCCATGACTTGCTTTGAATGTTTCTTTTGGCAGGCAACTGCTCTCCCCTCTTTTCAGTGCTACGGATGTTCACCCATGCTAGAGACTGACAATTAGTGTAATGAACAATTTTTAGATGCACATACTGTATACTTAAATGACCCCCTGCTGTTATGGGTCATATCACTACTTGTGGAATACTTCTCGTCCAATCAGATTACTGGAGTAAGAACTAAATGTTGTATAATAACTATAGATGTGAGTAGGCCAATCTAAAAAAGCTAAGTCCTAAGAGCAACAGAGACTGGCGAATACCAGAAAGGAGCGAGCCATGGTGCAACATCGGAGAATGAGCTAGCAAGATTGTACATCTGAAGTAATTCCAATCAATACATAGGGACAAAATTATGAAAGGCCTTAAATGTTAAACAGTAATATTTTTAACATGATGCTGTAAGACATTGGAAACCAGTGCAATTGAACAAGAATTGGTGTGATGTTCTGATAATTTAGGGCACATAATACACCTTAATTGTAGAAACTTGTGGTGTTGGGCTAAACTGTGCACATACCTTCTCTGGACATATGAGAGATATGCTCTCCAAAGTTGGTGATCTTCCAGTTGGTGAGGTAGACAAGTAACTGAAACAAAGACACTAGATCTCTTGTGCACGGCGGCAGTGGAACCACCATAGAGCAAGCCTGGACCTGCTGCACCAAGTGAGCAAAGACTAAGAGAATGATTTGAAAATGAATCCTAAATTAATTGCATTACATACCATACAATACCACAATATCATATAATACAGTACAACAGAAACCTTTATCAGCTTGGCCTGGCAACTTGGCTCTCACTTTATGAATGAACCGTCTGCGTAGCTTTCTGAGAAATGAGTCGGCAGCGCAACAAAATGCTGGGGTATTTCCACAGCACTCGCTCCACAACATCATGAGATTTCTCAACTTTGGTGCCCCAGACCACACTAAAGGAAAATTATAACAATGACACAATACTGAAATGATTAAAAAGAAAAAAAATTTTAAGAGTAAACTAAATTCTGATATTTCTTGAAATGTAAACTTAATAATACACACAACCACTCAAAAGTCTGGCATCACTGATTTCTTTTTAGCCAAACTGTGAGCAAAAGAGCATGGGCAATCTGACCAGTCTATTTCTACATACAGTATTCCCATATGCTGTGATAGCCAGCATTAATTTGTTCAGCAATTTTGTCCTACTGTAGTTCATTTATGGGGTCATTCCAGACAGGGCAGCCATCACTACCCTCACCCGTCCGTGAGACACATGACCCTGTCGATGGTTCACTGGTTGTAATTCCTTAGACCCTTCTTGGTGGGTACTAGTCACTGCATACCAGCAACACCCCTAAAGACATGCCATTCTGGAGATGCTCTGACACTGTCTAACCAATCATAATTTGTCCTTGTTTCTTATGCTTGCGCATTTTCCTGCTTTCAACACAGATCGATTAATGACTATTCACTTACTTCCATCCCCATTCACAGATGCCATAGTAATTAAATGTTCAAATGTAATTCACTTCATCTATCAGTGGTTTTAATGTTATGGCTGATTTGTGTATTTATTCACAGCATGCTGCCATTTTCGTGCTTATAATGGTAACTTGTTCTATGTTTAATATTAGGGAAACATTAAATTCATATTATTTATAACTACTTTTTAAGTTTTAAGGAGAAAGTGTGGAAGTGTAGAATACAGAATTTTGTAATGCAAAACACCTTCAGTTAATAATTAAAGCAAATAGATCATCTTCATTACTATACATATAGGCACTTACATTCTGTTGCTGAGATATCATAAGTTTTCCTCTGTGTAAAAAAGCTGATTTTTTCAAGCACAGAAGTTTGACATGATAGTTCTTCCAGGATATACTGTTGCACGTACTCCAAATTAGTCACCCTCAGTGCCTGTAAAATAAAGCAACATGCAGCTTAGTATTAAGCAGTATTAGAATAGTATTAGAATATTGCTCACTTTATCTTGCTTTATCTATTTTGATACGAATCTTTTCTCAAACCCGAAATTATTATTTTTTTCTCGGTCTTTGTTCATTTATTCTAGAGGTCATCACATCAGATCATTTGATATTTGATTTTACAACAAATACCTGATGCAACTCACTTTTTTTCTGGGCTTGCGATCATCACTGAATCTCATTGGCTAAGGGCATTTAACCAGTTAAGGGCCCAAGGGCTTAACAGTGGTGACTTGGCGGTAGCATGGCTCAAACCCGTGAACCTCTGATCAGCAATCAAATCCCTTAATGTGGCAATACGTATATATCTCTGTCTTTTGTTCTCCATCTGTCTGTCCTGAAGTTAGACCGAGGTTCGTGTGAGAGCACCAAGTGTTTTGCTGTTAATATTATCATGCTTTTTAATATCATGTGCACAGTAAAAAAAATCAAGAGCTCAACCATTCCCCTCACCCCGTGCCCTGTTATAGACGTGTCAAATACTCGTGTACTTAAATGACAAAATGGCAAACTTATGTGGCACTATTGTGTAATTACAGATTGTCATCCACTGGATAAGATGTTACAGATATTTTTGTTTCATGTATATGAATATGGACTGACAGGCATATTATGCTTTCTTACTCTCAGCAGTGCAATACAGATGTTGAGGTGGATCTCCAAGGCTTGATCCAGAGTGTACTCCCCAGTGCTGAGTAGACATCGGTTCTCACTGTCTGTTCTTTTTGCAATGTGCCCTGGATGTTGCCCTTCTGATGACACTACTGTATCTTCTGACATGCCCTCTCGACTTGTCATGTTGTTCTCTTTCAACCTGAAATGAACCCAGCTTAAAACTATCAATATGGTATAACTACTGCAGCAGCAAATTGCTTATAAATTAATATTCCCCCATATTTTTAAAATGAAATTTATCACTTTCATGGCTTCAAAACAAATTGCCATTTATTTATTTATTTTGAGTGGAAGAAAATCAAATTATTAATGTCCTTCTTAGATTCATTCGCTGTACAACTTTTCTTCATTTTTTGTCTGCATATTTCATCTATACAGTTTCCTCTATACTTCATACCTCAGTACAGTATATCCAGAGAGCTTGGTTTGTATTCATTCAAAAGTTGTAACCTGGCCAATAACCAATATATTTAACATTTACTGAATCCATACTAGACCAGATTTTTAAGTGATTCTTTAAATCTAAATATTATATTTATCTCGCAGTTCTTCTATGCCCTTTAGTTTCTGTATACATTATGTCTATAATGATTGATTGGTTGTTTATGCAACTTCTACATCAATTGACTTCCAGTGGTAAATTTCAATTCTCCCACTATAAATTTACGTTTTATCCTACCTAGTGTCCATGAGCCTGCTGCTACTCTTGCAGGAGTTGTTGTCTTCTGTGTTGAAGTCAATGGAAAGAAAGTCAAAACTGCCCAGCACTTCTTCTTCCTCTACATCTAGTACCTCACTAGAACCGGTCTGAAGATTGTAGATGTCCCTCTAAGAAGTAAGATGGAGTAAATGAGACAAACATTGGTGATCAATCATTAAACACCTGTTTTAGTGTTTAGTAACTGTGATACTTTAAACAAACAAAGCAGGAGATCACCTTTAAAACCTGGTAAAGCTGGTGTATTTGTAGATTCAGTTGTTTTAATTCTCTCTTGTCAAAACTCATCTCCTGCAAGGCAGCGGTAACCTGTGCTTGTGCCAGGCCAACTTTCATGGCCATTGCACTTTTTTGGGAATTCCTTAAAGCCACTGCAGAGATATTTGAGTTTTCCTCAACTCCTTCTTCTAACTCCTGTACCATGAGATCATCAGTAGCTTTTTTCAGCTTCACTGGTTCCAATTCTTGGTTCGTGGCCACCACAGCATTTCGTATCGGAGTGCTACAGCTCTGATAAAGACGTATGGTGTCTTGCTTGTACCTTGAACTAGGAGAGCTGGTCTCAGGCTCTGAAGGACAAGCACCACTTTTATCACCCTAAAGAGAGCAAATTCAAGCATAGATGATCATGCGGTGATTAGAACATTATGTTTTTTGCATTTAAAACTAATGTAGTTTTGCATTTATTCTACCTCTCTGAGGGGTGTCTGTAAAAGGCTATCGACGTTATCCATTAAATCACAATCCATGGAAAGGTCAGGGAAGATTGGAGGATGACTGGCCGTTTCATAGACAAATGGAGAGAGAGCCTGGGAAGAATCAGACAGATAGATAAACTGAGATGCCCCTGTATTTATGTGAGCCAATAGATAAAGAGCCACTAGCATTGGGAAACTGGTCCATCAAGGTATGTGTCAATGAAGAGATGCATGAACCTATTTTTAAGGTTTCATGTACCATGCATGATATGTTTTAAAAACTCAATAAAACATATATTTTTTTATAAATAAAAGGTTATTTCTTTGTGAAGATGTTAGTAGGTGTGTACGGCTCACCGGTCTTTTCCTGCTTTGGGAAGAATGTCGACTGGTTGATGATATGAGATTCTTAATCACGTCACTATCAAATGGACTGTATATAAAGCAAGAATGTGTAAAAGATAATAGAATGTAAGATGCAAAGTGTAGATGTGTTAAGAATGTGTTTTACAAATAAAGTACTCACCTCCAGACCACCTCCAGTTGGAGTTTGATGGTTCCCAGTTCTGTAATATCAACAACTATCATTTGTGGATGAGCAGTGTAGAAGTCTGTGCACTTACATGTCACCATTCCTACTAAGCTGGAACTCAGACCCTTCACCTCTGATACCTAAATGACATATCATATGGTGATGATAATGATATTATATGGTGCTTTTGTTACTTTGTAATTTGTGCAAATACTGTATGTGTGGAAAATATTACCTTGATCACTAAACATTTGTTTATACTTTGTTTAATTCTTCAGGTTACACATTCAGTAAGATTGGTTATAATAATAAAAGTAAAAATAAAAAACTACAGCTTCTACAAATCATGGACCAAAAGATCATGGCTTGATAAAGAGCCTCTAGTTCATTTCCTTTTGAGAGCCAGATGGATACTCTAGCTGTCAGAGTTTGTCCAGGATTGTCCCTATAGAGACACTGCTAGTAAATAACCTTCACTGTGTTGGAAGGAGGAGACCAGCCCTTCATGTTTCCCAGATGTTTAGTTACCCCTCAAGGCACTGGACAAGACTTTACCAAAAGCAACTACATATTGTATCATTGTACTGAATCGTTTTTTTCATCAACTTCTGTCCAGCACCTTCCCATGGGTTCAGCTACACCAACCCATCACATTTGTTTAGTCTGCAATGAGATATAACAAATTCTGCGCCTTGCGTAAGTGTTGAATTCCTTGTACATTTAACTGTGTTTAAAACGGATTAAGTTTTTTTTTAAAAGAGGTAGAAGCCTGTCATACAATGAGTTACTAAACAATGTTTAGAACACAGAATCATATTAGTTACAGTACAGAAAATACAAGTATAATACAGACAGTGCCTTTTGTGGAGTGTGTGAGTGTGTGCATGTGTATGTGCCTTGCGATGGATTGGCTGGAATTGGAATCTCCTGGAATAGGCTCTATGCCCACCACGACTCTGTATACAGGATAAAGCAGTATAGCCGATGAGTGAGTATTTACTATGCATTTTAGTGTAGGAAAGAGTCCTTAGAGTTAATAAGATAATCCTTAATTTTGGTCCTACATTTAGATCAAATTCTTAAAATGGGAAATCACTCCCACCTCCACCAAAATGTAGGAGAGCTGGTTTGGAAATGAAGGTTTCACCAAAAATTATTAAACCTACAGCATCTTGTATTGGCTCTAACACTTTACTGTCAACTTAATATTTAACAAATCTTTTAAAGGCTTATCTAAATGTACTGTACTGCAGAATCACTTTTTAAATGCAACTGTTTTCTTTACGTCACAAGTTGTGACTGCACAGCTGCTAATATTATGACGCCCTCCGCTGCTTGTCTTAAACCTGAAATTGAAAAGTGTGGTTTTTTTTGGCTGTTGCTTGTAAATCTTTCTATTTTCTTATTACCTTTTCCCCCTAATTTTATCACCAACTTAGTCGTAGCCAATTCCCACCTACTGCTCTGTTAGTGCACTATCACATCAAAGTAACAACTAGCAACCAGGAACGGCAAAGGCTATAATATGCATTATGCCTTTATGACATGAGACATCTCCAACTGTATCTTTTTGAAGTGCTGTTTTATGCAACATCTGGAACAGTGTAATACAATTAGAGGAAAGCGCTATCCACCCCTTCTTCTTACATGAGCTCACAAAGGCACGTGATTAGCTAGTGTCACATATGATTGATGTGAGAGTAAGGGGAGAGTAAGGGGATGCCACCTGCCTGAGAAAGCATGACAAATATGCTCTCTGTACTCTCTATGTTGCAGATAGCTGTAGCATCACCCAGGAATTGAACTCGCAATCTTTAGATTATTCAAACATATATTTTTTAAATGATCACTATAATACAAATACTAACTGAGTGCAGCCATTATGAATAAACAAAAAAATTGTTCCTCTTGTCACAGCTTTTACAGGAGGTTCAATGTGAACAGGTGTGTTTTTGGGCACATCCCTCACCTTGATCTCAAAGCTCTCATGGATACGAGGGAGGAAAACTCTTCCCTCTTCATCCCACAGTTGTTTGTCATCACCCTGGATCTGCCCTTTGATTCTCCACCTCTGTCGTCCCAGACAGATTAACACCTACAAAATGAAAGTGGTTTGGTTTGTGATTGTTTATCAACTATTGTTAAGCCGACTGCATGATTCTATAACATTATTTCACCAGGATAATTTCTAGAACTGGTATTTACTACAGAATATATGTGTCAAAGCTATAAAAAAAACTTATAAACAATGTTTTAACCTACATATAAATTGCCAATAATAATAATGACAAAAACAGAACATTTCAGATGTTTTATATAGTTGAACAGATGTTTTATATAGTTTATCATAGTTAAACATCAGGGAATGCAAATGTAATTTTGATGGTGATGGATTGTACTACTTTATACTTTTTTTTTTTTTTTTAAAGCTACTCAAAAAGATTGAGAGAAATAAGTCCTTCCTTAGAGCATCTCACAAATTAAGAGTGATCTACAATAAATGTCAGTACAATTCGCATCATATATTGTGGCCCGGTAAAACCTAATTTAACCTAAAACTAATGTGCATTCTAGGAGAAGCCAGGCTTGCTGCTGACCAGCTGCTGTCACACAGATGTAACTGGAGTATTCCATCATCTAGAGTGTACAATAGTCCCAGAGCAGATGTCAGAGAAGCATTGCCAATACCCCAATGGCCCCAATACCTACTTGAGGTGGTCGAAGGCTTTGGAGATTGGTGTGGAACAGATAAACAAGCTGGTGTTACTGGTGAAATTTATTGTTTGAAACTATTGTTTGACATATATGGCAGAATGTTTCCAGTGAAGCACCTGAACTACGTTTCTCACATACTGTAGTTCCTTCACTCATGTACTGATGCAGCCATCATAAATAAAGAAAAAATAGTTCTTTCATCAAAGCCTTCAGAGAATGTTCTACTTGAACAGGTGTGTGTGGCTGCTTGCTCTTTCTCTACTCTTCATACTCCTCCCCTGTGCCATATACAGTAGCCAGTGTTACAATTGTTAGTCAGGATAATGTTTATGTTTGGGTCCTACAGTAACACAGCAGTGTGTGCCAGGGCCATCAATATCAGCTTCATTTAAGGGACACGGAGAGTAATGAGGGCTTCACTTCTTGGAGGACTCACACTTCTGAGTCAAGCCTGCAACAAGGTGTTTGTAATCAGTGGTCCAAATCCAGCCTTTTGTTGTGCTACCCCACCCATTCGTTTGCATTATTAAGGATATGTTGTATCAAGTGATGCAGAACATTTAAACCAAGAAAGAGATGACCCAACTGTTGGTAACAAAGAGCCACGCAAGAGGACTACTGTTCCATGAAGCTCATGATAACCCTATGGGTATTTGAAAGAGGATAAAAAAATATCTCATGGCCCAATTATATTGGCTGGGCTTTTGTTGGATGCCCCAAAGCATCATTACATCCTCTTCCCTTACTCAAGGACCCATTCAGAATATTTTCATTGATCTGTTAAATATAACAATCTGCACGCATTGCTATCCGTTAGTTTTATTAAACTGTGCATCGTGATACCTGGAAGACATGGCTCTTCACTTCCTTCACTACCTCTTAGCAGGCAGCTTGGCAGAGGCCTTTTTCCATACTATCTCTCAAAGAATGAGACCGAGGATCCCAACTGACCAAGGCTATTACAATTAAATTGTCCAATTTATACAAGTATTTAGACCCTTTGTTATGAGACAGTTGAGCTCTGGCACATCCTACTTCTACAAATAGATTGGAGTCTATCTGTGCCTAATTGAGCTCATGAGACATAATTGAGAAAGGCACACTCCTGTCTATATAAGGTCTCAAAGTAGAAAGTGTATGTTTGAGTGAAAGAAAAGCCATGAGGTCAAGAGAATTATCTTTGGCCTCCGAGTGGCGCAGTGGTAAAGTGCTCGCCCTATCATCCGGAGATCGCTGGTTCGTTTCCCGGGTGATGCTGTTACCTCTCACAGCTGGAGGTCTAGAGGGAGCTGATTGGCCGAGCTCTCTCAGAGGGGAGGGATGAGAGGTACTTCGTGTTCCCACATTAATCACGGCTCTACAG
>JAQQZS010000036.1:26444265-26456982 GCA_030068045.1 Platyallabes tihoni
GTTTGTGATTCGAGCAGCGCTGCTCAAGTTGGTCCGCGCTGCGCGATCCACCGGGTCTGGATATTTGGTCTGCCCACACCGGCTCAATCGGGTGCCACGGTTTCGTCACACTTTAGATGTGTTTGGCTTCCCATAGAAGTGAATGTGTATTGTGTGGTTACGTAACGTGCAACGTCACGTGATTTCAACCGCGATTAAGACGATAGACCAAAATCTCTATCGGTTGACAAATTTCTACCGGTGAACCGTGTATACCGATATATCGCCCACCCCTATCAGTTATATATTATTTTCCATTTGAGGGGGAAATCCAATTGCTGTAAGACACAGAACATAAACTGTACAACAGTAGTACAGTTTAACATTATTTCTGTTGGTTGTTGGTAAATTGCCTTAAATAATAAGTTTTATTTTTAAAATAACTTCTTAATTGGAGTCTTAAATTTTTAGTGTAAGTATTGTATATTATATAATACTGTATAGTGTACAATACTGTACACTGTATATTACACCTGAAACTTCACCAAAGCCAAATTATCTTCTACAGCACGATCCTCTCACATAAATGACTTCTTAAAAAAATCTCACCCTTAACTTTAATGCATTTTAGCAAGAATCTCACCATACATGCCATAATTACCTGTTGAGTGAAAATAAAGGTTTCAATTCCTTACCTTGCTAATTTGGAACTCTAGTCGCCGTATGTATCTTTCCAAGGATTTTATTTCCTGTTGTTTGGACAAATACATTGATTCAATGGATTGATCAGATTTGACAGCTTCAAACGAGAAGAGAATAAATTAAAAAAAAAAGAAATGTCTGTACGTAAAAGAATTTTTTTTTAAAAAACTCACCTTCTCTAAGTCATAGAAAAAAGCCTAAAAGATAAATGAAAAATTGTGTCAAATATTTTACATGTTTCTACTGTAATGCTGGTATGACTTTTTTTTTTTGCTTCATTGTACAGTATACTGAAATACTATAAAGCTATCACAACAGAAAGCAATTCTGAGCTGAAAAAGTCAATCTTACCAGTCTTGAAGTCATTACAGTGTCTGTTTGCTGGGATGAGAGGAATTCCAGCTTTGTCTTGTGGCCTTCAAGACACTCCCTATAAACAAAAGCTGATTATTTCTTACAGCTATTAATTTGATCTAAAAAAATCTCTAAATGTAAACTATAAAAAAAAATTATATACAGTATATCAATTCCATTTGGGTTTCATTGGGTTATTGAGTAAGTTTCTAAATAGAACAGTAGAACAGTGGCTACAGTATGTAGAACAATAAAATAATTAGTGCATACTTGAGTCCCTTCTGTAAAGCCTGAAAAACTTTGTCCACCTGCTCAGGCTGCTGCCCCCCAATACTGCCATCACCCTGAATAAAAGTGGGAATTCTTATTGATCTTCCTTCCAGGCCTTTGGTGCGCAGAGAAGTGCGAGTAGAAGATAACCTAGGGAAGGCAAGAGAAGGGAAGAAAAGGAAAGGAAAGAGAAGAAAGTGTGTACTGAAATGTAACTCACTTTTCTCTTGTCTCTTCACCAAACTTTTGTATTCTACTAAATCTATCATGAGTTAAATGTCCTGTCAAAAGGCTTCACTAAGTGCAGCACTTAATGACTCACTAACTCTTCTCAGTAAATGGATCAGTAAAAGACAACAGGTTTATAGGCCACATATAGTACATCTAGTAGAACACCACAGAAAATGTTGTGTCCTGTTTTCTCTGTATGTATAAGGCTGGTTTTATCTTTAAATATGTTAGAATTTAGGACTTGAAAGCAACTCTGGTAAATTATGGTAAAACATGTTGCTTTTTGCTGGTAAGTTCAATACCATCATATCATATCTATTCATCTATTAGTTAGATGGCAAGATGAAAACATAGAGAAATACAGAGATATGTCCATGGGAAATTGTAACACAGACACATACAGTATGTAATAAAATTTCTAGACATACTTTATTATCGTCATTTTGTTGGTATTCTAAAATCATCCTGTTTTGGGATGATTGTAACTGTAAAACCACAAACATGAATGAATAGTGTTTCCTAAATTCCCTCTCCTCCCACACACTCTTTGTATGATGAATCCTCAATAGTTTTATAAATATCGAACATATTGAAATAGCCTCGGCCTCTCCAAACACTCACACAGAAAAAAAGACATGCCAGTGCAGATGACACATACAGTACAGACTGCTAGAAAACATCAGAAATGTTTAAATACACAGAAAGGTACCTATGTCTGACAGAGAGACTGTTAACTCCAGTGAAGGAGCGACTCCTCTGCACCATGCCACCTTCTGCTGGACAATTAAATTGCAATTTCACTGACATCCTCTGACCACCTGCAATGCAGACACACATATACTGTACATCGTACAACCATTTTTCCTTGTAAAATCATGTCAGAAGATGTCTTCCATAGTCATGAAGAAGATGTAACTGTGGATCAGAAGGGTCAGATTATTGGCCTGCATCAAGCACAGAATACTTTTCTGCAAATTCATGAAATAACTAAAATTGGACTAAAAGAACTGTTCAGTGCATTATTAAAAATTAGAAGGATAGTGGTGACCCATCAACCATGACTGATCTGGCTTTAGTCCATTCAAAGCCCTTTATCAGGCTTAATCGGGGGGAAATGAACATAAAGTTTGGAGAATTAGAAAAAGTCACATGGTCCAGATTTACTTTATTCCAGAACAATGTGTGTATCAGGGTAAGAAGGGAAACGAGTGAGGCTAATGCACCCTTCACGCTTAATGTCTACTCTACAAGCTTGTGGAGGCAGTGTTACGATCTGGTATTGCTTTAGTTGTTAAGGCTCCGCAACTGAAGAAGTCTGACTGAAGAAGCTACTTGGATGAATAGTGAAACATATCTACTGAACAAGAAGTCCAGTTGGCATGACTCAACGTTCAGATCTACTTCTAATTGTGCTGTCACAGCTTTTAACATTTAGCTCAGTGAGGCCCAGTGATGTTGGCAAGCTAAGTATATATATATATGCAAGCATGAAATTTAAAAAAAAAATTTTAAAAACTGAATTACATTACTATCTACAAAAAAACCTGTCAGGAAAATGTTTATAAAAGTATTCTACACCTGCACTCAGCACTCAATATGTTTTCAAAAATATTATATTGTATTACTTTCTATGTCTATATGATAAAAGAAGTAGAAAAAAAATCTTAATAAGCTATATCATTTCACTGAGTTCAGTGAATTCCATGACACAGCACATAATTTGTGCTTATTTTGGTTAAGCTGGGTGGCACTGGGCATGGGACATTTTAAACCCTTACAATATACTAATACAAGAAGCAGGAAAAGGAAATTTGCTTGCACTGACTATTCAGACACTGACTATTCACTTTCTAGGGACTGGGTTCAAGATTCTTCTGACAACTAGACTAGAAATAGAGACAGTTACACACAGAGAGAGAGCGAGAGAGAGAGAGAGCGAGAGAGAGAGAGAGAGAGAGAAGGTTAGAAACTTTTATTGACATTACTAATAATAGCAATAACTGTGTCTTACCGAACTCAAAGTCTCCTATTCCAGACCAAAGTTACCACTGAAAGTAAAGTGACATGTCTATGGTCATCTCTGCAGTAGTGTGTGTCTATGTGTGCATAAGCAGACATCTGTTTGCTCCTGATAGCGTGAGGCTGGCTAAGCAGTTGGATTTTGAGAAACGACACCCGATTCCAAGAACTGGTTTTGACAGGACAAAGAGAGAAAAGAGGCAGGGCACTTCAAGTGCTTCTCACAGCCCAAACCTTCGAGTTCTTAATTTCCTCTTCTGTCTTGCCTTGATATATCTGATCTCTTTCTTTCCAACAATCTTTTTTTCACACATACATATTTTATTTCCAGATTCATTTCTATACTTTGTCAGTTTTAAATCTCTTGCCTGTATTTTAGTCTAAATACTCAAAGGACTCTTGGCCAACATCTGAAAAGTATTAATTCTGTAGTAAAATACAACTATTCATTCTACGGATGCAAGGATAGGGAAAATTAACAAATTTACCAAAATGTAACTTTATTCACAACATCCTGCACATAAATGCCATTTCTTTGTAAACACTCAGTCTTCTAATCATGATGAACATGATTCATGATGAATCATGATGACATATGCGTTCTTAAAGTCCACCTGATCATTTAAACTAAGTATGAAACCTTTAAGAAGCTGTTTTGCTAAAAAGTGTTAATTTTGCATATGTATAGAGACCTTTAGGACACCCTGCATTTTTTATTAATTTTTTATTTTTTGCTGGATTCCTTTTAGGTTGATGGCTTGAAGCCTGTGGACGAAGTCAGTATTGTCTTGTTCTATACATATGCATGTAATCTGGAAACTCTCCAGTGTCTGTGAGTGTGAGGTGTGTGTGTGGTGACATATTTGTGGAGGAGTGATATAAGGCAGATGGCTGTATCTTACAACAAATTCTGCACATTTTCAGTGTATTATGACCACCAGTTAAGTTTAAATTGTCATTAAGTTATGTTGGTAATATCATAATATAATATATTTTATCATATTATTAACATAATATTATCATATAGATTATACATTTAGTATTAAAATATTTATTAAGTTTTTAAGTGTGTATACATTTTTTTTGGCTGACTCTTTATGTTTTTATATAAGTTTTGTGGGGCATGACAATTGAGGAGATATGACTGTGCAGGCAAAACTGAAAAAAAAATCCAGGAACTTTGAGAAAGCCATTGGTCTAATAGTGGGCGATTCCTAGGAAATTTTTCACTGTCCAATCCCAACATTCATATGACTTGTATTCATTTGCCAAAAGTATTGATATAAAACATTTACATTATTAATATAGGTTATTAAAAAATGTTTTGCATCTTCTTGCTCTTTTGGAAAAAAATACCAATATACTGTATAAAACCAGCACACCATGCTTGTTATCCAGCACACCATTGTTTGTTTGTTTTGTTTTAATTGTTAAATGAGCTGTTATCCATTTTGTCACTTTAGTTTTGGAAACTTTTTTTTTTTTTTTAATGAATGAACAAATTCACCTGCGCATGTTGGTGTTTTCTTCCAGAGGCCAATGGGTCCATATACCTTCAATACATTGGAATTCCAATTGTGTAACAGAAAAACATCTTATTTAATTTGTAAAGCAAAATAGAATGTTGCATTTTTTTCAACAATCAGCCAGATGCACTAATCTAATATCCATGGTTACAAATGAAGACTATCGTTACACGTTTTATTATTTATTTTTTAAAGAGCATTATTATTTGGTGATACTGTACATGTTCTTACAGTAAATGTGAGGTTAAAGAAAACTGCACCGAGTCTGGCAGAAGTACAGAGTGAAACAACGGTCTCTCTTGAACAGCAAACAGCATAAATACATTAAATGATAGCAATGAAATCAAGAATATTCAGAAATGTCTACTGCATTACCACATTTTAAGATATAAAGTTGGTTCTCTGAAACTAGCATCTGCAGATTCCTTCTGAAACACAGCATTATCAGGGAAGTGTCAGAGTTTATGCTAGTGAACACTGCGTGGGAAGCATTTTAAAGATACTACATCACCCATAGTGTAATGCACAATGATGTGTAAGTTGTTATGTAAGGGAACATTCTTGCGTCCAAATACACCACAGACATCTCATCTATTTTGTGGTGGATCTGGGTGAAAATGATCATCAACAAGACCATCATCTATACTGCTTTTTCCTGTATACAAGGTTGCGGGGGGCCTTCAGCCTATCCCAGGAGGCGGGTACACCCTGGATGAGGTGCCAATCCATCACAGGGCACACATTTACACACACTCACACACTACGGGCAATTTGGGAACACCAATCAGCCTAATCTGCAAGTGACATGCTAGAACAGATCAGCTACCTGACAACTTACAGTATGTGTATTAAGGCTCCTGAAATGAATTAAACTGGACTCTATGTTAAAGGACATTACTGAGGCCAAGGTCAATGTAGTTGAGTGTAATAAAGATTCTGAAGCTCTAGATAGCATCATCATGCTGACCAATACTGAGTGGATAAAAGTTTCTCTAGAGTGTCCAGGTTGAAGTGGAAACGTGGGACAATGAGTCAATGCACAGCCGATACATGACAACCAGGATGGACTGCATTGATGGAGCAGAAAACCTTTCCCATTGCCAGAGTTTTGTGGAGTATCAACCCTTGTCGTCAGAGCTCAGTTAAACCCGTGTCTGACTTTGTGGACAGCATCGTACAAGCTCTAAGTGACCAGAGAAAACAGCTGAGAAAGTACTTATGACTTGTATTGACTGGGAAAATAAGGGTTATACCACACTGATTTGACATGCCATCCATGCAGGGGGATAACTCAAAGACAAGCAGCTAAAAACATATGTTCCTTAGATATTTGGGTTAATTATCAAATCAACCCCACTAACACAAAAAACCCTTCCCAATGGTGTTTGACTGATGGTACTTAGTCAGTAACTTAGTAACCAGTGTAAAGATCTATCCAATGACTGAAACTTCAAAGACTGTCTGCCTAATGCCTAAATGTAAATGTAAATAAAAACTACAAAAACACACTACAGATAGCACAACTTTATCAAGGCAGACCAAGTCATCTCATGGGGCACCCTGCAGAGGTTGTAGGTGGCGGAAGTAGGGGGGAGGTGCTAGCCAGGAGGTACGTGCTGCTAGTCTGGAGCTTTGTCAAGGTACAGTATGAGAGGCGATTAAAATTGTTTGTTTTGTTTTTCTGTGAAGAATTCAGTTTGAATGTGTTTGTTTTTAGTGCCATTAGTGAGTCTGTGCAAAACAGTTTTATTTTGAGTGCACTGCTGACAGAGTCTCTTTGCTGCCAATAGGTCAGATAGCATACTGGTTAGCTCTGTCGCCTTGCACCTCCATGGTCCAGGTTCGATTTACACCTTGGGGTCTGTGTGCATGGAGTTTGCATGTTCTCCCCGTGCTTGGTGGGTTTCCTCCAGGTTCTCTGGTTTCCTCTCACAGTCCAAAGACATGCAGATTAGGCTTATTTGCATTCCCAAATTGGACAAAAGTTGAACGAAGGTCCCATCACGACCATGAAATGGGAATAAATCCAGTGGTGATTACCATTGGCCTTCACAGTCCCTAGTTAGACTACAGAGATTCCTGGATGGATGGATAGGTCAGATATTTTACTTTTAGTGTTGGTGTAATTTGATTAACTCTAAAAGCGTTTACTGATTTATTCTGTCTTTACAGTGTCTGTGTGTATAAGTTTAGTTACCGGGCGGTGATTCAGGACTGGTACAACAAAAGGACTGGTGTTGTTGCTCAGCTCTTGGTAGTGCAGAGTTTTATGATTTGAGTGTGTCACCCTCTCTTAAGTGTTTCCAGAATTCAGTTGCTATTTCTTTTTGACTTCATTTTTGTTAAATAAATAATTGCACAAAAAAAAAGTTACATGTTGTTGTTTGTCTGAGACCTGCTACGATCAGATGATTTTTATGTTTTTATACTAAAACAGAATTAAAAGAAGGGTACGAACATCCATGTACAAGAATGTAAATGTTGGAGTTTTGACAGCTCTTTTTAATTTTCTTGTTGTAAGGTTTTCTGATATTATGTGAACTTTCCCATGTTGGAGATGCAGAAGTTCTTCCAATTTCTAAGTTAATTTATAACATGACAATAATTGGCCAAGTTAGCCCAAATCTGAACAGACATTTTGCATGTAGACACACTGTAGCAACAAGTCTTCTGACATCAATGGAGACAAAATATCGATGAAATAGTTTTCGAGTTTCAGAGATTTGTTTGGAAATAATTGGCACACGTTCAACTGAATTAGACAATGGAAGAAAAGTGGAAAAACAATCACAGAGGCTTTCTTCCCTAATCTTTGACAGACCAGCTTCAGTAAATGTTCATTAGTTTTAGTCACATGTAAGTATTTTGTTAGTTTCAATCTATTTTTAGTCAACAAAAACTAAACACATTTTTATCTAATTATATTCATGCATATTAACAGTTATACAATAACACTAATTTTAATAATACAATAACAGTTAAATCACACTGTTAGGCCACATTTTTTAATTAAATAAAAATGACAATTCCACTAAAATGAAGTGATTTGTCTAATAAAGAATTATACTACAGTGAGCACAAACAATGTGGTTTCACAAAGACTGTAAAGTACTTTGTTTTTCTAGTGCAATTGCAAAAAGTTTCACAAAAACAAGAGGCTACAGTTCAGATTTTAGATAACAGACTTATGCAACTTCATCTCCTTTTTAAAAACAGCTGAGAATCGCAGATAAACGCTGGATGTATGATGCACACACTTCAATTGTCCCAGCTTGAGTTAAAGTGGCTTCACACAGCCAACATGCAGTGTCGGTCTGTTAGCTTAAATATTCACTTAGCAATCGCAGTCTGCAAAATCAGTAGTATTTTTGACGCAAGGTTTGTATGTTACGTGGCTGCAATCAATAATATTATTACACAAGATCATGGTTAAATAATACTACACATTTAAAAGTACAGTAATCTGAATTAATGCAAGAGATGTTCACAATCTGTCTGTTATATGAATCTTAATATAACTTGCTTTTTTTAAATACAGTACTATCCAAAAGTCTTAGGCAGCTTTTTTTTTTTTTTTTTAACAAACTTTGTTATACATGTTTATTTTAGGACTTTTTTTAGTCAGTACAAAAAACTTTCTGATTTCCAAACATTAGTATACCAGGAAAATAACCTTACAGGAAATATCTGTAGGCCAGAAAAGAAAGTACCATATAATGTAAAAGAACACTTTTTACTTTTCACACACATGTACTCAAAAAAAAAAAAAAAAAAAAGCTTTAGGGCTTTGCATGCATGAACAAAGAAGCAGGTGCGACAAAATCAGGCCCAATGCGTCTGTGGTTGGTTCTGCAGGATGTTCAGTAAAAATAAGTAGTATTTTCTCAAAAAACACACAAATTGTACCAGATAATATACAGTGTTGTCAATCCAATTATTGATTTTAAATCATTAATTAATTATTACTGCTTTTTATGGTATTTTTTAAAATCAGGTACGCTACTAAACTTTGTAGTAAATGTGTGCATATCTTACGCAAAAGGAGTGCATGAGTTTGGTGGCTCAATGTAGTTTACTTGGGACAAGGAAACTTTGAAAAATTACAAAATTAATGCACTTTTTAGTTGAGTAGTGATCAACCTCCCTGTTTATTAAATTAAATATAAACAAAAAGAACATACTGCCCATGTGCAGAACATTGAATGAACACTGAATACAGGATCATACCAGAAAACCTAAACAGTAGCAAAGATGCAAATTAGTTGTTGTTTGTTCACTACAAAGCAGAGAAATGAGAAATGTAGTACATTGCCGGAACAGCAAGTCTTCCAAGAGAAGCACGATTTAATTAATGCTCTTTTACATGAACATGTCATCATAGCCTGGTGGTGGCAGATGATCAGGGTCTGGCCTGGAATAATGAAATGGAAATTATATTAAAAATAGAATTAAGTTAAGAAACGAAAACTGACTACAATGAATAAATAAATATAATGGATTATAGCAAAAGAAAAGTTACTGTAAAACCATTAACAGACATCCTCTTTTATTCATAAGTAAATAAACAAAAAAAATCTAGTCAGTACACAAATGTTAAAAAAGCAGTTATTTGTTGTGGTGGCCTGGAAAAAGCTTTAAGGTAAAAAAAAAAAAAACATTGCTGGGTCAATTATCAGACCCATATTTGATCACAAACCATTGCCTATATACGAGACTGTCAGTTTTTTAATTGAATTATTAAAAAGAAAAACTTTGACAAGATTAAAAATTTTGATGAAATTTGACAAGGCTGCCAAATTATGCCAGAGTATCCTGAGAATGACTAACGGCTCAGGAATGACTAACGGAAGTAAATATGTAAGATTTTTAGAGGTAGAACCCTTATTCTGCACTTAGTTGTTTTATAATGTCCAAACCACTTCCATATAATTGATGTGGTGGTTTCCTCAGCTTTTGAGCCATGACCTCAACCCATGTGAAGACCTTTGAGATAAAGTGGAATGCTAACTGTGCCCCAGTGGTCCTGGACCAACATCAGAACCTGACCTTACTGAAAGGTGGATGAAAAGAGTGCAAAGAGGGAATACATTTTGAATAGGATGTCCAACAACCACAGAAGTATTATGTTAAAGATTCCACAAAGTTTGGCAATATATCACATGTCTGTATTCCACTGTATATATTTGATTTAAGGAAAAACTGTACATTTGAGAAATATATAAAACAGAAAATTGTCCAAAATTTGAACACTGCAAAAGGTTTCTCCAAGACCCCACACATATATACACAAGCTTACATGTTGACACACACAAACACACTAGTTTTACCCAGGTCTGTGTCTGCCAACTGGTCCAAAAGGGTCAAAGCGTGCACCAGGAGGCACAGCCCCCGGAGGGAGGACTCCAGGTATGCCACTTGAAGGGTCAAACCCAGAACGAGGGAAGCCTGATCGTAAAGGATCCATAATCATGCCCCCTGATGTTCCACTGTAAACAAGGTTCAAGTAGAGTTATTTTTTATTTATTCAGCTTGTTCTGACTTGACCTGAGCAAGCCACAGGACACAAAGAAGCATTCAAGAGGAAAAGGCTTAGAGAAAAGGGATGTGAAAAAAGAGAGGGAAAAAAGGCAAACTCACCTAAAGGGATCAAGGTCAGCCCTGCCTGCAGCAAATGGATTGAGTGGGTGGTGTGGGTCCATCCTGAAAAATGCACAGGACATGCACTTTTTCATTGGATGTTTATAATAAAGAGGATTATACACATACAGGTATTTTTATTAGAAAACACCTAAATATTTGTATTTATGCTGTTATGTCATCAGCTTATCATATGATAGCAATGCAATACAAAAAAAAACATGCCAATACATGTCAAGAGTTTGAGTTAATGATCACGTCAAATGTCAAAATTAAGAAAAAAATGTTTGGGACGTAAAGCATGACATTGGTGCCAGATGGGCTAACAAAGGCTCCTGAAAGCGTTCTGAATCATCCGCATAGTTTCAGTTGAGGAATGTTCAAGCTTAACACAAAATTTGAAGCAGATTTGTTGCTCTACTGGCTCAATGAGATTCAGGAAAATACGCAGAAACAGCTGTTGGCGATTCAAACAAAGGCATTTACAGAGTGTTTTGGACAGTGAAAAAGACACTGGGAGAAGTGTGTGAGGTCACAAGGTGCTTACTTTGAAGGGGACTGGGGCATCATTGTCCTATGTACAATGTTTCTTTAATAAATGTCTTGGATAGCTGGATAGTTTCTGGACAGAACTTGTGTGTGTGTGTGTGTGTGTGTGTGTGTTACATATCTAGCCATGTAATATAAAAAATAGAGACAAAATAGAAATTTTGTAAAAGATTAATTAAGTAAAAAATAACAAAAAAATTTATTGTTATTTTAAGACATACAGTAAGGAGTTAGCTGTTCTGAAACAGTTCTTGCAAGAACAGTATGTGCATTTGCAAAAGCCATCAAGCACTGTCTGGAGAAGTCGGGCAAGACAGATGGTTTTCATGGATGAATCGTAGCCCAATGCCATACCTCCAACAAGGAAACAAGGCTAAGTGACTAAGTAACTACTGTATGTATGGAAACACAGGAACCGGGTGCAGAAAATGGCAGCAAGTGCTCTGGACTTATGAGTCAAAATATTTGGCAGGAGCATGGGGCAGGTTGTTTTCCAAATGGCTGGAGTGCGGTACAAAAATGAGTGTCTGCAGGCAACAGTGAAGCATGGTGGAGGTTCCCTGCAAGTTTGGGGCTGTATTTCTGCATCTGAAGTTGGAGATTTGGTCAGGACTAATGATGTTCTCAATGCTGAGAAATACAGGCAGATAATTATCCATCATGTAAAACCATCAGGGAGGTGTCTGATTGGCCCCAAAGAACATATTGAAGAACAAAGAACCCTAGAACTAATTGTTTGGCCCACGCAGAACCCTGATCTCAACATCCTTGACCCTGTCTGGGGTTACACAAAGAGACAGCCTTCATCCACAGAACATCTGTGGTTAGTTCTCCAAGATGTTTGGAACAACCTATCTGCCAAGTTCCCTCAAAAAATTCCAAATACTTGTCTAGGGGAATTAATGCTGTTTTGCAGGCAAAGGGTGGGCACACATTTTTTTCTCTACACAGGTCTACAAAGGTAAAACAGATGTTGATGTTGCTGTTCATTTATTAAAAGATAAAGACCGAAATAATTAATATACACAAGTATTCAGACCCTTTGTTATGACACTTGTAATTGAGTGGCACATCCAACTCCTCTCAATGGCCCTTGAGATGCTTCTACAACTTGACTGGAGTCCATCTTGGCCTAATTTAGTTCATTGGAGATACAATTATTAGGAAAGGCACACACCTGTCCATATAAGGTCTCACAGTAGGTGTATATGGAGTGAAACAAAGTCATGGAGATAAGAGAATTATCTGTAGACTAGAGGTCTGCATTCCCACGGCTCTCCCGCGGGACCCGACAAGATTTTTTGCGGCGCGGGAATACATTTACAAACAAAACGCGGTAGCGGTCGGAAACTGGTGTAATTTGGACGGGAGCAGGCGGTCTAATAATATACCGTTCCCGACGTCCTTTCTGAACAGCATATCTGGCAGATGTAATTTTTGTTTTCAGCTA
>JAQQZS010000036.1:26565772-26580122 GCA_030068045.1 Platyallabes tihoni
ACTTAAATCCAACTAAAAAAACTACTGAAGAACAAAACTCAGGCTCTATATCCTAGTTTACATCTCGCATTCGCGTTTACACACACTGGACTGCATTACCCAAAATTCATCTTCCGCACTGGACTACACTTCCGTAAACAGCGGTCATAAATCAACCTCTCTCTCCCACTACACTATTTTATCTGAAGTGCAGTAAACATCGCTAATGACACTCGTGTGAGTGCAAAGTAAAAGAATCACTGCTGTAAAGTAAAACAATCAAACAAATGAACCCGCACCTTACCTCTGAAAAGAATCGTGACAGAGTTTCTGTGGAGAGCAGAGTGTGTGTCTCTCGCCTTAATTTCTGTGCGCGTGTGTGTGTTTGTGAGGCGGGGGGCTTCACACACACACATAGCCGGCACAGTGTCAAATTACGCTCGCGCACACACACACGCACACACCGCTATGAGCTGAGGAAGAAAATGGATTTTTAACCTCTGTATTGAGAATTTCTTTTGCTTTACTCACGCGCGCACACGTGTGTTATAAGAAACAGTACACGCGATGTACATACGCGCTTCCGAACACAAAATAAAATATGTTTTACACACACGGGGTCACAGTGTAAACAGTGTGCACGGATGTTGATTATACCAGTAAGAGGCGCGCACTAAGACCCAGCAGGGGAGACGATTACCCACAATTCTGCAGTGCAAGAGAGAGAAAAACCGTTGGCTCAGTTGTGATCACGTGACGGTCGGCGTCAAAACAAGAAGCGCATGCGTGATACATGATACTCGGTGCTCGAAACCATTGCACGTTTTTCAAGCCAAAATTTATTAAAAATCTTTGCTCGTAAACCGCGTTACTCGTAATCCGAGGTTCCACTGTATTTAATAACTGGTACTGTGTGGAAATGTTTTTTTTTTTTGTTTTGTTTTTTGGTAAATATAATATTTTTTTTATTGTAGTTTATTTTAATAGACTCGACATGATAAGTGATCCCAATTTCTTACAAGATTTTTTTTTTAAGAAAAATAAAGATTTTTATTTCACAAAGGGCAATATCATGATTTATCCAAAAAATAGATGTGCCCAATTATTATGCAATGGGGTAATAATTTTTTTAGTTTATAACCCAACAACTAAACATAAATAATGATGAAAAAATAACAAATGCAGTAGTTCAACATCAAACCAAAACATTTTTACCCTTGAAAATAGATTTACCATTGTAGCCCCTATTTAATGTGACCGTTCCCAATTTTAGCTGAAGCAACCAAGAGAGATGGCCACAGGCTTTTCACACATGTACTAGTTTACTTGGCTGTAAATCTTTCTTAGAATGGCCCATAAGTTTTCAATTGTGTTCATATCTGGTGAGCAAAGGGGCCAAGTCAACTTTTTTCCATCTTTGCTGGCTAGCCATTGTCTGGTGTACTTGGATGCATGGGATGAAACGTTGTCTTACATCAGTATCATAGACCTTTTGAATGATTGGACTTCTACTGCTTTAGGAAGGTGGCCTCCAGAACCTGGCAGTAAGTTGTGAAGTTAATTTTTCCATATTCCACTCAAAATGGTCCAACCAATTCACCATCCATAGTACCAGCCCATTTATTCATCATCACTTCTCCACCTTGCTCAAGCTTCAGTTGAACTGATGTGAGATGTCCATCGGCAATCCAGCCACAGGCCTATCCATTAGGCCTATCCAGTGTCATGCTCTCACATCCATCCACAAAACATTGGAAAAATCTGTAATTTTTTTTGTTTCACTTTTTTCCTTGAGGCAAATCGTAAGATTTCTCTCAAGTTTTTGCATACCACAATCGTCCTCGATCCAGGGACAATCTAATAATCATAATTTATACGTTTCCTCACACTTTTCAAACTCATTTCCATATATTTTGTATTCTGTAATTCTGTAAAGTTTTGTCATTTGTATCCTGTAAAGTTGCTTTGCAAAAATGATGTTTAGGACACCCTTATTGCATGCTGTTTGAAATACTGAGTGCTGTGCTAGGGTGCTACTTTTGTCCCTCAAAAAAATTGTGTTTAATTGGTGCAAACTTGCTCACTCTTGGGAAGTTGCGCTTATGTAGCACTACAGCCAAAGAAACTATATGTGGATGATTATGCAACTATTAATTACCTTTACTCACAGATAGCTGAGTGTAAGCCATAGCCAAAACACCGCGACCGAGTCCAGTTGTTGAGTGAATGCACACTTGGTTACTTTCATTCAGACCCCATGAGAGCAGCGCATCAGCTAGGTTTTGCACAATAAATTCATCCGTGGGGTTTCTGGGAAAATATGCGGTTTCCAAGAATTTACTCTTTAGATTCCAGTTGTCATTAAAGTGTACACTTAGTAGTACATTGATTGCGTGGGTTACATCATAGGATTTTTCATAAGGTATTGTTACCGAGTACCTCTCCATCGCACTAGCAAGTTGCTTGTGTTTTCCATACTTGGCCGGAACGTTTTTAATTTTTTTTTTTTTTCCCGAAGCTTTCACACAACATTGTTCTGGTGTTGATCACACTGCTGCGTGGCATGGCACTCACTTTCGCATGTGTTATTCTGACATGAGTTGGAGATGACACAACACGGCATGGCTGCGTAAGCTTATTGGCTGTTTCCTGGTTACTCGTGACATGCTCATTCATCGGGAGATCTGATAGGCTGTTGAGATTAAGGCAAGGCGTTTAATAAAACTATAGCGCTTCATACCAAACTTTTTTTTTAATCATTATCGACGGTGGTGTACCGTCAATATATACCGATACCGTTTTTTCGCCCAGCCCTATTTTATCTACAACAATATGGGAGGCACAGTGGAAAAGAATTTAACAGAATTGGATGAAGTATGCAGGGCATTGAGAGGTTGCATAACATTAATCTTAGTTCCCTCAAGAAGTATTGGAATGGCAGGATGTGTGTATTTGCTATGCACTGGAGACATTTGTGTTTGAGATCTAAATTTGAATATAAGATGTGTTAACTTAAAACACGTGACCTTTTGTTTGTATCCCCTTATTTTGGTGTGAATGGAAATATTTGAAAGTGTGAATTACAGGTGTTTCTTTTTGCACATATGCGTCCAGTTAAATTGTTTCTTTGAACACTTAACTGTGATTGTCTACCTTTAGATTGAGCACAGGGTTTTGACTGTGAAGACTAAATTTGTTCTTAAAAGTATAAATGGTCATCCAGACCAGACATGAGGAAAAAATTATCTGCATCGGGCACAGTCAGTACAATAATTTGAAATGTCCTGAAAAAGAAATAAATCACTGGTGTACCACCAACAAGATAAACAGGTCCGCTAAATAAAACAACAACAGTTAATAAGAAAACCCCAAAACAATAGTTAGGCTTGCGTGGGTGCTTCTGGGACAGGCTCGAAAATCTTTATTCATGCTAAAACTCATGATGGTAGTGGAAGAATTGATTCAGAAGTATACAGGAATATTCTGTCTGCAAACGTACAGAGAAATGCATCCATTGAGATTAGGAAGAACTTCATAATTCAGTCAAGATTTTATAGACTGGCTAAGTCAATCACAAGACCAAACCCAACTGAACATTTTACTTCATAAGAGGAATTTTAAGTAAGGAAAAGCTGAAACTCTGAGTTATCTCATTCATCTCTTGATTATAGTATTTACTTGGCAGTAAATAATACTGAATATAGTGCACCTAGAAATAGCATTTTGTGGAAGAATTTTTTTTTATTTTTTATTTTTTGGTAATTTAATTTAAAAAGTGAAACTCACCGTAGATCCATTACACATCAATTCTGAAAACATTTGCAAACATATTTCAGGCCTTTTTTTTGTTATTGTTTAAATTTTCATGATAACAGCTTATTAAAAAAGGAATCAAGTATCAGAAAATATTTTACTAGTTCCTAAGACCAAGCAACGAGGTATTTACAATATAGAAAAATCCAACTTCCAAAAAGAATGTTTGTTTATGCAGTCAATTCTTGGTTCTTTTATTCCTTAGCTCAGGTAAAAAGCTTTTGACATTGTCTCTGGTTCATTAGTGGCTTGATACTAGGAACAGTAGCCAATTTTCTGAAGATGTTTGTGTGTGGTGGCTCTTGACGCACTGACTCCAGCCTCTCATTGTGAAGCTCTCCCGAGTTCTTTCCAATCTCAAAATCTTTCCAATCTCTTTAAGGCAGTGTTCATCACTGCTGCTTGTGCACCTTTTTCTTCTTTCCTTTTGCTTTCCATCTTTACAGCCAGCCCTTTCAGTGGTGACCCTCTGTGGAGGGTGTTGATGATCATCTTACAGACAGCTGTCATGTCAGCAGCCTTCCCCATGATGGTGGTTGCGTATACTGAACTAGGCTATGAGATGACCCACAATATTTATACTGTATGAATAGTAATTTACTCAAATTTTAAATAAAATTTAGAGATGAGTTTTTGATTTTCATAAGGTGTAAGCCATAATCATAGAAATAAAAAAAAGGCTTGAAATAAATAAATTAACATAAAGCAAAGTGCTAATTTAACATCCACATGAATGGCAGGACCCAAGGTTTCCCAGTAGAACACTGCACAAGGTATCACACTGCCTCCTCTGTCTTGCTCCATCCCATAGTGCATCCTTGTACCATCTCTTCCCCAGGTAAGTGATGTACACCCACCCACCTATCCACATAATGTAAAAGAAAACATGATTCAACAGACAAAGCCATCGTGTTCTGTGGTCCAGTTCTGATGCTCACATGCCCTGAGTGGGCTCTGGACATGTATCAGCATGGGCACCCTGATCAACAAACTGCTATGCGCTGTGTGTTCTGACAGAACCAGCATAAAGGTTTTCAGCAAATTGAGCTACAGTAGCTTTTCTGTTGGATCAGACTACACAGGCCAGCCTTCACTCTTCACGTGCATCAGTGTACATGCATCTTGGCCGCTCATAACTCTGGTGCTGGTTAACTGATCACTACAGACTGAGAACATGACACTGCACAAGAGCTGCAGTTTTGGAAGTGCTACAACTCAGTCATCTAACCATCACAATTTGGCCCCTGTTAAAGCAAATCCTTAAGCTTCCTCATTTTTTTCTTCTTCCAAACATTGAAACTTCAGGGATCAAATGTTCACTTGGTGCCTATTCTAATAAAAAAATAATCAATGTTATTCACTTTACCTGTCAGTGGTCATAATGTTATGTCTGTATCTTTGTATTTTAGAGTTTCACTTTTTGGATTAAATTACAAAAAAATAATAATAAATCATGGTATTCATTTCTTTTAGATGCAGTTACTAATTAAAACTTTTCATTTGGATTTGATTGCCAAAACAACAAAAACTTTTAATGTAACTTATGTAATGTGAGCCATTTACTGTTACTGCTATTTTCAATTGTTACATTAAAAAACATATTACACAGTAACATACAGCTCAGTTTTTGAAGATTATCTATAGGTTGAGTTGTTTGGCCAACAAGAAAGCACAGTAATTGAAATCATTCTTTTTCTAATTCCTTCATCATCTGTAACTCTCAGACTGCAAGCTTGTTGCACAGTTTTGCTGAACGTCCAAAGCAGAGGAGGCATCGTTGTAAAGACCCTACCAAGTTGGATGTGAATTCCCTGACTGGGGAGGAAAGAGTCCCAGTAGTGCACAGGAACACAGGTCGCAGAGTAAGAACTGTACAAATATGCCCTTTTCTAATATTTTCCCTAATTGCAAATTATATAAACAGTGTGAGATAACACTGATTTTGATGCTTTAATTTTTCCCTTAGCTGGGTGGTGCAATGGCCCCAGCCATTAAGGAGCTCTCTCAGTGGCTAGATGCAAACTTAGAATACTTTGTGGCTCCTGACTGGGCAGATGTGGTAAAGCATTCAGTGAGTCTTGCAGATTGCATTTTGTTACATCTATTTTTCTCTAAATTTCCTTCACATTACTTGATTGGGAAATGATGTTTGTTTAAATGTTGTGAATAGCCTGGATTTAAGAGCCTGACCAATCTAATTTTTATGTGACTGCTAGCTTTCAGAGCTGCTCTTTCTAAGACCATGAAGGGAGGTGCGAGGGGGGAGGGGGGGGTAGTGGCTGGGTATGAGGTGTGTTGGGGTGTGTTGTAGCTCTAACATACATATAGTGAGACTCTACATTTTCTGTCAAAACTTTCCAAAGAGTATCAGATTGTTCTCAGTTTCTGTTATCATAAACATTTATTTCATAAATAGTTCCTGCTGGATTAATTTCAGTATCTAGCTTATGTATGTCCTAAAAAGTAAAAAAAAATATTCTTTTTCTTTCTTTGTTTGCTTTAAGGGTTTCCTCCCGGAAGGGAAGTTCACCCGGATTCTCACTGAGCCAGTGAATCGAGATCCTAGCACACGTCGTCGAGGCAGAAGACCCCGAAGTGAGATGCCAAAAGCTCCCGAGCTTCCTGCTGGCATCGGACCCCTCTTCATGAATGATGGGCTCATTGGCATGGACATGGTTAACTTACCCAACCTTCGCAATGTCCCTGGTATTCCCATAAGCGGGCTCATGGGCTTCCCTCATGGTCTGGGTACAGCCCTATCGGGAGAAGATGCAAAGAATGGTCTGAGTATGCTACCTATGATGCTACATAGTATGTCAGCAGTGCAACCACCCATGTACAGCACTCATATAAGTGGAATGCTAAACCAGTCACTATCTGCTCCAGCCTCCACAGTAACCACAGCTGCCAGCTCCTCCAGTACGGCAACAGTGACCTCCATATCCTCTGCCGCTGTGGCCTTAATCCCTAGCCCTGCAGTCATCTCCAGTACAGCAGCTAAAGAGCGAGCTAGTCCTGAGCCTAGTACTGAGAGACAGTGCACAGATGAGAGAACTCTAGGAGGGAACGAGAAAAAAATGTTACCTGCTTGTCCCAGCCCCACGGTTACTAGCAGTTCTGCGAGCATTACAAGCAGCGGGAGTCATTTGGCCTTCAATCCCTTTTTGATCCCAGGAATGCCTCATGGATTACTGTATCCTCACATGTTCCTGCCACATGGCAGTATTTTGGCACTTCCATCAGCAGCAGATGGCACTGGCATTACTAAGCAGAAGAAAAAGAAAATTAGGGATGAAGGAAGGGTGGAGGAAGACACTGGTTTATTGGAGGCACAGGATGGGGAGATGACAGGGATGAGGGATAAAGAAACACTGGAGTGTAAGCATAAAGAGAGTAGGCTGGAAAAATCATTCCCAGTTGTGGACACCGGTAATGTTATAAATAACGATGCTAGTGATGCTCCATCTCTGGTTAACGCAGCCAAAGCCGTAGAGGAAATAAACAGAGATGTAGAAAAAACAATAGAGTGCAGCATGCCTGTGCCAAAAGAAGGAGGCTTGGATGTAACACAGGATGTACAGTAAACTCTGCTCTCCAGTGAGCAACAGTATCTTTATGTGTTGTGATGGTAAAAGTTTGTGTAAAGAAATTTGATTATGAACTTCTTAATGTTTTTAGGTCTGCTACATAATTAAAACATGTAAATTCTCTGACATACTCCTTTCCAAGAGTTTGCTGAAATTACCATAAAGTAATAGCATGCACACACTTGCATTTCAGTACCAAAAGAATATCAAATAAACATCACTTTGAATGTGAAGATGTCACTCTTGCATCATGGAAATAGTTCCTGAGGTCATCACCTGGCCTATGGTGGTTGTGTATGGCACACTTGGCTCAGTGTTAGAAGTGACAAAGGATGTCATCCAAATGATCCTGCTTGTTCTTTCTTTTCTTCATTTTTTTCCCCGATTGGACGCAATCCATACACAGTTCCCGCTTTAAAGGGAAAATAACTGCAGTTGATGACAGGTGTTGTGAAATGACATGACAGTCTTGTCTTTAATTTATGGTGCTTACAGGGTCATAGAAACACACACTCCTTTGCTTACAAAATCATTTGATTAGATTATTCATAGGAATCCTTCTGAACATTTTATGTTTGTATTCAAATCACACTTCATGTAGGTGGATTATTAGCAGAAGTGTATAAAGTATAAAGCTATACATAAAATCAAAGTGCAAAATGCAAAACATTGCATTATAACAAAGACGAAATTCAGTCATTTGGGAGGCGTTAAGGTGGAATATATTTCCCCCGTTGTCATTTTGAAATAAAATCTTTTGGTTCTAACACACCAGAGATTGGACTATGCTGTGAGTAATTTCAGCTAAGGGCAGAGGATCATGGATTTGACCTGAGGGTCCATTAGGATTTCATGTGTTGATTCCCAGTCAATCTTTTACCTCTTAGTACAGGTTTGGAGTCATGGGGTGATTTATTGTGTTTGAACATCTCATTCATATGAACACTATTAATGAACTGAACATTTCATTGTTACTGCTATCATTGCTGTGTTTTGTCCGACGTGTAGAGTAAAAGGGCCCAGATATGATGAGAATCTTTTTCTAGGGGCAGAAGGCCTTGCTTTAAGTGCTTTTGTCTGACTTGATACATCTGAAAATAGTGTAGAGTAGTGCCTGTCAAGATTTTTTTTAAACATGTAAATTTATAGAGCTGTATATTGCTGTTACCTTTGTTTAAAAGCACACTATTTTTATTGTCATTACATCATTGGGAGAACCTGTAAATCAGTGCTAGTACTTCCTGTATCGACCCATATTGTACACTAGTTGGACTTTCTGTTCACACATTTTTCTCTCCAAATTGCACAGCAGGGTCTTTTTTCTTTTTTTTTTTTTCTTTTTTTAAGTTCCTTATGTCAGTTGTACTTTTCAATGCCTAACATTCTTGAATTCACCATCTTATTGTTTTTTTGATGTGAACCTTTTGCACGGCCCTTATGGTGAATATTTATCTGAAAATGTATTCTGACTTGTGTGTTCTAATTTCTTCTTTTTACTGTAAAGACGTTTGTGTGGACATGTCTCCTGCAGAGGACAGTTTTTATCCATGTAAACCTGAACATTATATTTTTTCACCTATAAGCAGTCTTCTTTTTTGCATTACATTTTTGTTGATTTGTCATTTCCTAGAAAGCTGATTGGTTATTGTTTCCCCTTACCAATCACCAAATACAATTATGCTATTTCATTTGATATTTCATTAGGGATTTCTTTTATTTATCCAGTTTATTGAAAAGACATTTGGCTTATTTAGCATTTTAAATTGGCTTGTGTAACATTTTACTCATGGTATTTGTTTATTCATTTTAAATTGTATATGACAAGCTATCTGCGTTTTGGAAAGGGAAGCACTGTCATTACCCTAAAAGTTTCTGTGGGTGCATCGGTTCTGATTGCTATATTAAAGACTATATCATGGCCACAGAACATTTCTAATTTCTGATTGGCTGGGAGCTGTGCATTTATTACTTATATAGAGATATTTCTAAAGTAGACATGCTAAAGTACTTAATCACATTTCTATGTCAACACTACATAAAAATTAACGGAAATCACAACAATCATAAATTGTCTGTATGTAGCTGCAGTGCCCTACAGGCCACAATGTTGAGTAAAGTTTGTGCTTATTGATTTTAAGTCTAATTGTATTATTTGGTTTCCTCAATTATTTATGTTAAACCCTAACATTACCGTTGCAGCATTATTGTGCCCTGATTTTAAATATGGAGGAAATATTTATTTATACAGTCCCCTCTGAAATGATTGGAACAGCGGTTCTGTTTTTTTTTTTTTTTTTTTTTTTTTTTTAATCAAAAGATGCATATGAGATTAAATTTAATTTCATGATATTTACATCTGGATGTTTTAAATAACTTAATACATGGCACCCTTGGTGTCTGACCACCCAATGTTTTATTGAACAAAAAGTATAGGAGCATATAGTTCTGACGTAAATTATTATAAATAATTTTATAATATCATTATTTTTTATATTTATTAATTAATTATAATATCCAAAATTATTATACATATTGACTTTATTTATTATTATCATTAACTATATTGAAATACTTCAGATATGTATACTGTTAAAACACTTGTATAAAATTAAACAAATTAGAAACAATTAAATTTATGGGTCACAGGTATCTGTGGATTCATTTATGGTAATACTAAAATATAAATGGATGCTCAATGTATGTAAAGGTCTGGTGATTTATTATGCCAGTCTGACAACTTTCACTTTTCTTCCCCCATTTGAAGTCCTTTTTGTGTCTTGTAGATTGTTGGTTTGCTGGATGATAAGATTACAAAAGAAGAATAGAGATTTTTTGATGTTTTTTTTTTTGCTTTTATTGTTAAAACAATAAAAGCAAAAAAAAAAAAAGTTCCAGTATTTTTGACTAAACAGATTAGGTCAGCTCAACACATCTCAATGTAAATATCCGGAAATAAAAGCTGTAATTTGCATCCGTCATCTATTCATTTTTTGTTCTCAAATATTTTAAGTGTACTGTATAACAAAATAATAATAATAATAATAATAATAATTTAAAAATTGACCTTGTCGTTCCAGTGCTTTCAGAGGGGCCTGTATGTGAAACTGATCATATAAACTAATAAAAGACTGCAGTATTCCACACACTTTATCATACTGTACACTTGATCTTTTATTTCTAATGTAACAGTAAACTAATAAATTTCGCTTGCCGGATCAATTAAATGATCTCTGTACTTTAGTGACAAAATCGCAGTTTGCTGAAGACTGCTGAACAATGCTTTAACCTTTTGATTATGCTTCCTCATCCCGTTCTCCTCTCTCACAAGGTTTTTGGGCTCATGGTTTTGTTCCCTTGAAACACTTTTGTAAAGCACACAGTCATGTATTTGCTACAAATCTGGATGAATCTGTTGGTGCCCTTCCATTACACAGAGGAAAAACCCACAATGGCAGTGAAATAACTGACAAAAGTAATAATCAACAGTAATTTAATGAGACTCAGACATTGCTGAATGAATGAAACTGGGCTGGACAAATGGTATTTGGTATTTCTAGAAAAGATTCCAAGTTTAACCATAGTGACATGACATGCTAAACTAAAGTGTGGTTTGTAATTAGCATCACAGGCGTCTACAATTGTTGTAATGACTTAATGAGGATATTTAATTTTGTAAAGTCGTCACCGTGCTGTTTGGTATCACGGTGTGTATCACACTGAACATGGACCACAGAAAGTCAAAGGAGAGAGTTGTCTCAGGAGATTAGAAGGAAAGTCATCCACAAACATAAAGGTAAAGGTTATAAGACTATCTGCAGGCAGTTTAATATTTCTGTGCCAGTTACACATTCAGAAGTTCACTCTCTCTGAGACTGTAGACAATCTTATTAGATGTGGCAACGAGAGGAAAATTGGTATTACATTGAACAAAAAGATGACACGGATGGTGACTACAGAGCCAAGGACAACTTCCAAAGAGACTCAAGTTCACCACCAAGGTCAAGGTACATCAGTGTTGCATCGCACTGTTACTCACTGTTTGAGGAAAGTGAACTTAATGGTAGACACCCATGAGGACTTGAAGGCAAATCAAAGAGAAGCGAAACTGGAATTTGCCGAAATGCACATGTCGAGCCACAAAGCTTCTGGGAGAATGAACTTTCTACAGATGAGACAAAACTAAAACTTTTTGCAAGTCGCATCAGCTCTATGTTCTCAAGCAAAAATGAAGCATACAGAGAAAAAAATATTAGGTTAGTGACTATGGGTGCCAATATTTTTGTCCAGGCCATTTCTCTCTCTCTCTCGCTGTTGAATCACAAAACATACAAAACCAAAATCTCATTTTCATTAGTAATAAAGTGATAACTTTTGTCAGATTCAGTAATCACTGTTGGTTTTACTTTCCGCAGTAAAACAAATGTGTGTACATGACTTCATATATGCCTTTCCCTTTTCTTTTAATACATCAGATGAGCAGACTATATGCTCAGTTATTTGTATTGATTTTTTCCATTTGTTTGAATTCACATACAGTTACTGGTCAAAAACACATCTATACAATTAAACAGATTGTTTAAATATGCAATATAAGGGTCCGGACTTAAGGACTACATTTTATGTTATGGAACACAGAGTAAGTGTTTTAGTTGATGAACGAATAGTTAGATTTGTAGAATTATTATTGTTATTGTTTTGTGTGTGTGTTTTCCAGGATGTACATAATAACACCCATTTGACCCAAAGGGTATGATTTCATCTCCCCAAATGTGTTCTTCCTTATAACCGTTCAGATACAGCACTAGAGATCCACCTGTATGTAGATATTTCAACTGGACAGCTGTGTGGCAGTTTTGTTTCCCACTCAGTCACTGTTTAGGAGCAGATATAGAATAAAACTTTCTTTGATTGTAATTGACCAAAACAAATTATACAGAACACAAAGTATTATCCTCCATTAATCATCAGTCCTACAGTGCAGCTTTAATTAATCACACGCGCTCCTCCGCTGAGGATTATGTGCCAGTATGCAGGTCAATACGTATGCACACACATACACTATATAACAATACACTAGCTGGTTTCTTGCATCTGAGCCCCATCCTCACAATCACAGTCCTCGTACTCAACAGTTCGAATTTTAACGGTTTGGTTTATTGTTGGATTTGTTGTTTTCCTTCGATAAACAGCCTTTATGCATGCTCAGAAGTTCTGATTATGAGTAGAACAGAGCACTGCTGATTTGGTTGTAGCCAGTGTTCAGTAAGTAGGAAAAAATGCAAGTTTAAGGCAGTACAAGGCTGCAAAAGGGGGGAAAAAATCTCATCTTGATCTTCAAGTCCTCAGTAACTGAGTATGTGTGTTTTTTTTTTTCTTTTTTGTTCAAATAGCTCCTGTATTCCATTGTGGACCGATCACAATTAAAACTATGGTATGTGATCTTTTCTTGTGCAATAAAAAATGACTTACAAGAAAATACATTTAATGTGATTTTATTTCCAGAGTTTCAGTATTCAACCATAAATAAAATCCACTGATATCATTGTGCAGGTCGCTTCATTGTATTTCTTCATCTGTGCAGCTACTGAGTCCAGTACAATCAGACTAGTTTCCCTATAGGTGGGTCAACTGTTTGAATGACGAGTATGATTTCCATTATTTGTTTACTCAATACACAATAATTTTGACCATTTAAAATTAAGATCTAAATGACACTTGCATTGCAGTGTTGTCTCTGCCAGTATATGTTGAAGCCCACAGTAAAATAATATCTCACACCGTTCTATGCATTTGTATCCGTCTTTGGGGCCGTGAGCACTAACCCGTTCTTCATGTTCTAAAGGTTTTGGTTTGGCCTCAGTAGCAGCTTGTGGTCTTGAAATGCATGTTATAGGTTATAACACTTTGCACCATTAATCAACAGTCTGCGTTCTTAATTAAATTAAGATCACATCAGAAGAAAGTTAAGTCGGTAGATACGAGATACAGGTAGAGAGTCTGTAGAAATAGTTAAAAGGTTAAAGCTAAAAATAAGCTGATCAGCTTTAATGTAATTAGTGATATTATTATTTCAGATTAAAGACAGACAGACAGACGTACATGGGGTACATGTCTGTCTGTCTTTCTACTGTATATGGCAGAACTCTGAATAACTGGAGTATCTTGCATCTTGTTTGTTAGAGTTGTACTTCTTTCGTGGTCAGCCTTCTTGTTTTAAGTAGATTATTAAATCTGTCACATAACTTCATAACTTCACCTTTACATAACATATTTTACACACCTTCACCTCAGACTGCTGCGGATATGTTTACTCTAACAACCCATGTTTTATCTCGTCACATTTCTGCTTTTTATTAGCGTCACGGTTTCGGAACAAGAAACTGTTGAGTCCAGGAACCAGACTCAAAAGGAAACCCATCGTTGTTTGGGTGATAACGGATAGCAGGGATTGAAGCAGGAATATCTTTCACTTGGATGGTAAAAGAGTAAATACAGATGAAAAAACTAAACTGTGTCTGTAAAGCAACAAAATCTTTCCCACATACTACTTGATCCTCCAATAACAAACTGGACTCCATATTAACCTAAAGACATCATCAGTTTGTTGAGTCTGGTTCCTCTTAAGGTTTCTTCCTATTGCCATCTCAGGAAGTGTTTCCTTGCCAGCATCGCCCTCAGCTTGCTCATCAGGGACAAACTCATCATTTTGATTCATACAAATTTCCATAGTTTTCTTTTGATTCTGTCGAGCTGCTTTGCGACCAATGACCATTATTAAAAGTGCTATACAAATAAAATTGAATTCGTTATTTTAAAGGGGTGTGATTTCTGTTTCTATACCCAGTGAAGGTATGTACTGTATGTATGTATGTACACGATGTTCCAAATTATTATGCAAATGATATCTTTCTCTGATTTTCATAATTAGTCAATGCAAATGACAGTCAGTATAATTTTCTAGTCATCAACTA
>JAQQZS010000036.1:26614675-26625019 GCA_030068045.1 Platyallabes tihoni
AGACTATGCAAGCCTGACTTGAATAAGCCTCGATTAGTTACAGCTGAGCCACGTTTGTGGAACGACATGAGGCTTAATTTGGAGATGCCACTAATTTGAGTCTCACTTTTGCACGGAAGTCTGGCTTTATTTAGCTACTTTCATGGAATACCCCCCAGGTCTGTCACATGCAAGGACTCTATAAAGTAGCATAAAATGAAAAGTAAATTACAAGTACCTAAAATAGTAATTAGATACCAAATTTAAATATATGTACTTAGTTACTTTCCACCACTGGGTTACTCATAATTAAACACAACATGTTTATTGTGTCATTACCCCATTATTCAAAAGATAAATGCATTGCGGTTCCCCGGTTGTTTGACATTTTTATAGAGTTCTACATCCTATTAATAATCCTTATAGAAGGGGCATGGTCTAGAGTGTAAAGAGAACACAACAAAATACCCCCCCCCCTTTTTTTTTTTTTTTACACTGGACGGTAATAACTATTCTGTAATTTGCTGTCTTTTTTAAAAAGAGGGGGTAAATGATGAGCAATGCAGCCCTGTAGGAAACTAATCTGAGGAGTCAGATACAGACAGGATTTCTCAGCATTTAACTTGATGGACAGCTGACGCTGTTTTGACAACATTTTTTATAGAGTAATAACTTTTTTTATTACTCTAATAACTATTTTTATAGCACTGTATTTTAAAGATCTTTAAGAGATCTTTTAAAGAGTACTCCTTTACTCTGTTGAATTTGCAACCCAAATTCAAACTTTGTACTATCTTGCATTTTCAGCTACTTTCTTCTACAGATAATGCTTACACAACTGGGAAGAATGAGTTCATTGCCTTGCTGCAAAGTAAAGTTCTCCCCAGTCATTTGTTGACCCAATAAAATAGAATGGCTCTTTAGTATGGAGTGGCATCCATGCTGACCAAGGATGCCTTGCACACGATGGAGATCGCCCACTCTTCCATTGCCAAAGCTTCCCCACATTATCATGTTTCTACCTCCTTGCCTTATTGAAGGTGTTATGCAGGCATCATCATCATCATCTTTTCCTGAGATGACACCACACCACTGTTTATGCATCTTGGCCAACTGCAAGCTTTCCTTCCAATTCTCCAACTGTAGTAGTATTTTTTTTTTAAATAGGCAACTCTGCCCATGAGGCCAGCTGAACTGAGTCTCCTACACTGTCTGCAGATACTGGTTTCTCTCGTTTTATTCAAAGGTGCAGCCAATTTGGGAGCAGTGAGGCATCTGTTTATCAATGAGAACACATAAGTAGTGGTCTTTTTGGGCAGACGTGCACTTGAGCCCCACTGCGTCTTCTGTACCGATTGGATTCTAGTTGAAACATGTCTCTGGAGACTGGAGACTATAATGTACCCCCTAAATAAATATTTAATGTCTTAGCTATATCTCAGACAATAACCTTCCTTTATCAAGTCAAGTTTCTAAGGAAAGCTGTTTTTGTTTGCCCATTTTTATTCCAATTTACACTGAAAATGACACTCTCCTTATTGTGTACTGTAAGAGCCAAATGTATTCATATTATTGTGTTAATAGACCAGAACGTTTCTTAAGATGTTTTAATGCCTGGGATGGTGTGCCTAATCAATTTAAGACTATGAACACTTGAATTTCTGGAAAAAAAATATTCAGTCTTCAGAAAGTCTTCAGTATAAAAAGTCTTCAGGGCTTTCTCTGTGCTCTTAGAGAATGTCGAGTTCCACCAGAACCGTCAGTGGAATAGAGCAGTTAGTAGTGATTAATGAATAGATAATGACCAGGAGGCATCATTTTTTTTAGTCCAAAAAGGAAAATAAGTTATTTTTGTGCCTATTTTGCAAACTGCACACTCTACCCAGTGCTATTTAAATATAAAATGCACTTTTTGCAACTAATATCATAATGCCAAGTTCTGACTGATATGAGACCAGTACCACACCAGATATGCACCATACTGTTTTCCTGCAATTATAGGCTGTCCTAACAGCATGTAATGTGAGAAAGAATGTACAGTAATGATAATAACCAAGTAACAGACAACAAATGACGACAGAATTAGCCGAGATTGCTACATTTTTTACTCACCAAAGACACCGTAGACTAGATGGGAAAGTTGTACAATAGGAGTAGCACATTTATAAACCCTCAGTATATGAAAGTTTATTGAGAAAATAACATTGGAAGTTGTTTTCATTTGGCATTGGCTTTTGAGATTTGGCTTTTAAATAATGTTGGGTTGCTTTTGACAGATTTGGCAACCCTGAGACTAACAAAATACAAGTGTTCACTGAACACATATTTGAAACATAAAAATAGCAGGTTTGAACAGTTATCATTCTAAGCTGAGAACTTATGATCAGATCCTGAGATGGGTGTAAATACCTAAATAGGGCCATTATTTCATTATTTAAAGAGGTATTTGGCTTATATAAACAAACAAACAAACAAACAAAATCAATGTAGAGATGCACCAATTGCAATTTTCTTGACCGATTCAGATTTATGTGGGAGGGGGATAGGAGGAAAGAACTGTCTATCTGAGCTTGACAACAACCATTATTGGTTAGTGTTACTAGAGTACAAATAAGAGGCCAAAATATGCCACCCCTAACCTCAGGAGCTCAGCCAAACTGCTCATTACTCAGCTTCAATTTGAATATTAAAAAAATTAAAAATCATATGGGATAGCAGATATGTCCAAATTTTTACTTTTATATGTATGCATCAATTCTACAGTGATCCAAAACATTTTATGTTCTTATTTCATGTATATGTGAAAAGGGTATTCAATAAAAATTAAATAAGGTAAGCCAAATACATCTTAAACAAGCTTTGCAGTGGAACACCTATAGCTTAAACAGGAAAAATAGTACAACAGTCTCTCACAGAAAACAAACATAAATACAGTTTTAGTACATTGTTATTTTAAAGTGTTTGTTAGAGCAGCACTAAACTTGGCCTACAGACTATTACCTGTAATTTTAAAACAGCTGGTAAAAATATAAACATCACAATTTGATGCTTGCTTAGATGTGCACATTTTAAATACAGTATCACAAGTGAGAAGATAAATTGCTACCTTGCCATCTACTGGTAAAAATGTGACATATTAAATACTGAACATTAGATTATTCTAGATTAAAAGCCAGACAATTTCCCCTGACGCACACACATACTGTGTATAATACATTGGGTTAACTCTGTTTCTCTGGAGACTAATTAGGTAGAGTATAAATCTAACAGCACTCCATTTGATCAACCTTTGCCTGAACAGATGATTAAATTCACAGCTATGACAACAGAAATCTAGACCTAAAACTCCTAGTTTTTGTTGAAACAGTAAAACAGTCCCCCCCCCCCATGTCCTCACTGTCCCATCAAAGGTCCATCAACATGCATGCTTTGAGCTGTTTGATTTTGAGGGAGTAGTATTCCTCCTGCAGCTGCAACACACGTTCTTGACGGCGAAGAACAGCTATCTCTAAAGTCTTTTTTTCTGCAGAGGGTGACACTGGGGAGATAGGACTGGCTGGAACAGTATCTTCACTATTGTTAATTGTGTTATTTAGAGGCAATTCAATGTTTATAAAAGGTGTAACTGTAGTTGGAACATATTTCACTTCCATTTGTTCCTCCTCCTCTTCTTGACAGCTTGTACTGTCTTCTTCAGTCCTAAAGAAAGATAAAATGAAATTCATGCAACAGTTTAATGGAATTGTAGCTGTAAAATCCATAAGTTTAATGGTCCTACTTGCTAGTCTAACTGAGGCAGTTATTATTCTAATTGGAAAATAGATAAAAAGTTTTTATGCAGCAGAAAATAAACATAAAAATAATTAAACTTGTTACAAAAAGTTACACACAAACAACTACAGCAACATCATGTCACCAACAGATCTCTGTTAGCACATGACATGTTTATGGTCATGAAAACACAATGACAAAAACACTGAACAAGTATGGTGTGGTGGAAGGGGAGACGTGGTTAAGCTCTGCACTGTGATGGCAGCAAGGGGCAAGTGAGTGGGAATGAACACAACATCTTAGATTTGCAAACCCGTATAGGAACAAACCAAAAACTACCAAAAATTCTGGAACAGTATCCTTTGGACTGCTGAGACCCAGGTGGAGTCTCAGCAGTCCAAAATATTGTGTGCATCACGCAATATTTAGTGAAACCCAACTGCAGTGTATCGCCATAAACACTTTATACCGGCTGTCATGCATAATGGTGGAGGGCGGTGATTTGGACTTTTTTTAGCAGGACCTGGAAAATTAGCTAATCTGCACTTTATACTTGAATATCCTTGAAACAAATGTAAGACCATGCACTCAACAGCTTAAGCTGGACTGTGGTGTAACAGCACGATGATCCCACATTTGATATCTGAATGAATAAAAGAGACAAAAATGAAGGTATTGAAATGACCAAGTCAAAGTTCAGATCCCAGTTCAGATTCTGTTTAGAGAGCCAGCGTAATCAGAACATCTTTAACCAAGTTAGAGTTATTGGTGGTCAATAGCTCCAGCCTAATGTTGCACTTAACTCACCCACCCATTTAGATTAAGGATAGATTACAATGAGTGATGAATGACATTCAAACTAGAATGTCATTCATTTACAAAGTAGTGACCAATTTGTAGGCAGTCCTGTAGGGACTTGGATAGGCACCTGGACCAGGATAAGACATACCATACTCTCTTGGCCCATTTCTATTGGCCAGGATTTTGAGAATGCCACTGGATAAATCCACTAGACACCACAAGTTCCACTGTATTATTACACTTAATGACTTATTTTTAATGTCACCAACTGCACCTCTATGAATTATTAGGGATTCTACACCATGTATTCTACATGAATATATTTGCAGTAGTGTTTGCTTTATGAATCATGCTATCTTACAAACAGATAGCATGATTCATAAATTCATTTATGATGATGATTGGAAATGGGATATGTGGCTTGAGAAACTGCAGTATGCGGTCCCACAAGCCCACGTAGGGTTTACCTTGTTTGAATTACTGTATGGACACAAGCCCCCCCTTTTTTTCCCTTAGCAGAGTTACCTGTCTCTGTACTGAACTCTGTGTTACCTGAAATCTGTGTCCTTTCTCTGTAGTTTGAGGATTTCCAGCACTAGTTTGGTCACTGGATTGATATGTTCTGCAAAACAAAAGAAGAGTATTTCCTCATAAAGCCCCAAAGTAATGGAATAGCCTTCCAATTAATGTTTGGGACTAGTCCAGGCTGAAAACTTATTTATTTTGTAAACAGATTTGTTTTGTGAGCAAATCTGAGGACTCATGAAATATTCATTCATTCATCTTCTATACCGCTTTATCCTCTATTCAGGGTCGCAGGGACCTGGAGCCTATCCCAGGAGTTCATGAAATATTATATGACTAAATTAGGGAGAAAATCATTGAAAATTCTTTTTTTTTTTTTTTAAATAACACTCAAATAATATTAGCAATGCTAATGTTAGACTTGAGAGAAACAGGATAGTATATACTGATATGCCCTGATATATAGAGAAATAATCCACTGCTACACTAATGCACTTAACCCCATGTTTCACTACAGTAGTGCTGCAATGCCAACAAGGTAGAACGTTTTCTCAGTATTCCAGAGCCATGATCTGACTTTTCTTGTATTTTGCACAATAAAAAGTACTAGTTTGACTTAAAACACCCACACATTTCTTTCTCTGAATATGTACACGCTCTGAGGCTATGGATGGTTACAACATTGGCCAATCTGTTGCTCATACAAATACATAATTTTCCTACCTGTAGGTGACTTTTGGGAAACCAAGGCCTCTCTTGCTTTTGCTTGCTCTATGAACCAGTGTCTCTCACACTCCTTTCCTGTACGAGGAACATCAGGGTAAGCAGCAGAGATTTCCTCTGCAATCTCGTCCCATGCCCATCGTCGGTTAGTAGCTGTCTCACGGCAAGAATGCCTCCCAGTCAGCAAACCTTCTCTCCTGGCCTTCACTAGCTGCACCAAGAGCAGCTTTTGCTCCGTAGACCAATTAGGCTTCCTGGGCCTCATCAGTACTTCCTGTGGTAAAGACACATAGACTATGATTATGTGCAAAAGACAAGCAGTGTGTCAACAAAACAACCAAAACACATTATGGTTTCCTTTAACATGTGTATGTGATGTAGTTTTGATTAGCCAAATAATTTAATGTGCTCCTGATAATTATAGCACTGATGTCTTATCCCACTATGAATATGACTGAATGTACATTAAAATTAAAATTTTAAGCATAATCCGAGACATTCTTTAGTAGTGGTACATGTCACCCAATAGTTTAAGAGGTTACTACGTCTATTTTCTCAATAGTGCTAACATGGACCAATACACCACTTACTGCTTTCTTTGAAAATCAACAGATTTAAAAATAATTGCACATTAACTTTTTTTTGGAGGAAATAATCAGCAAATGCATTTATATCTCAAATTGTATTCCTTGGGATGGGAAGAGCTATGGCAAAACTGAGGAATAAGTCTTTTGCTGATAACCTTAACTGCTTATCAGAGGATGGCTTCTTTTCTAGGCATGTACAATATTGCGTAACACTTGTAGCTCTTCATCAGTCTTTAAACAGAAGGCCACGTAAAACTTGACATTCGTAAACAATATGGCCACCACAGTTTTATCAGTTTTAATAAGGCAGAGCTTCCCTGATTCAGAAGGCTGTACCTCCTGAATGGTTTGCTGCATTTGAATGAAACTTGGAGGCATGTCCAGGAGATTCTAAGGTCATATGCAAAGTTGGAGCTAATGTCAGTCGTTTCTTAGGAACCAAAAGTTGAGAGATTTTGCAAGGTAGAGAACCTGCAAGTGCTAATGTATGTGTTTTTGGTGTTCAGTACACAGACTTGAGGATGTCTGCAAAAATTGGGATGTGGTCATTGATTGGGGACACAATTAAACCTTAATTACCTTAGGGTGACCTTCAGTGTTCAGTATATGCCTTATAATGCAGAGAGAAACTTCAGTGTGTGCTGCCACCAAATCATTCAGTAGGTCTTTTGCAGTCAATCATGGGATTTTCAACACTTGCCTTCTCAGGAATCAGGTAGCAGCAGGTGAAGTGTAAGACACTGTTTCGTTAAATTTAAACTTGTGAAATAGACTTCCTACTGTATTTCTAGGAACATTGAGTACCTTCACTATTTAGTTTTATATCCTTATCCTTGTTTGTGCAAGGCAATAATCTTGTCTCTTAAATTTCTGGACAACTCTCTTGCCATTTCTGACATGCAGTCAAACTTCTCCACCAGCAAATCTCTAGAACGGCCAGGTATTTGATGTGTTCCAAATCAAGTACACCTGAGGCATCTAATCTGTGCTTGAGACAACTCCTGAATTACAAATTTGTCCTCTAATGAGGAATTTTATTCAGGAGGTTGAATAATTCTGAAACTGCTGTATTCATTAAAAGGGCGCATTTGTGCTGAATTTAGAGAAATCACTTTATATTATTTGTAAATTATTTCGTTTGTATATGTTCACAATGTACATTTATTATCACGTTATATTAGTTGTATTAAGCCTTTTAAATTGCTCTTATTTCACTGATGTACTACAAAGTTGCTGCAAGTTAGTAATTTTGGCCAAAAAAACTAATTTTAAATGGGGTTTAAATAATTGAGTGCAACTGTATATATAAACATTTTAAACCATTAAAAACCATTTATCTCTGCAAATTTAGATCACAAAAATTGTGTAGTATGCAAAACATATTTTTGAGACAATCTGCACAATTTTGGGGTCAAATTACTCAGCAGAGAGTGCCTTTCAATATTTATTAAAATGATACACGTGTACATTTAACATTTGTACACAATGTCGCTTCACAATATTTATCAATTCTAAAGAGGAGGAGTTTTTGCATCAATTTGAATTAAACTTGAACCAGAAATACAGGACAACATTATGAAGCCATGTACAAAAACTGCTCAAGATCATGCATGAACGGCAAGGCTAAAATCAGATATAGTAACCATTTCTGAAAAATATTATGTACGTTCAAGCTGAAACTTTGAATACTGCATCTCCAAGCTAACTGTCAAATGGATGTTTAAATGTTGATCCAGTTACTTAAACACAACCACCTCTGAGCATGCATTTTACAAAACTTTCAACCATTTTTTTCAAAACTTCACTGTATGGCATCTATAAGGACCCACTATTAATTGATCAAGTCTTATTCGGGTTACAGTCTTCTTCAACCTGGCCTCTCAAATATTTAGTTAACTTATCCATATGCAAAACAGTATTCAGAACTTACAATTTTGGTGACAGAATTTACTAATTTACTTATACAGTTATAAAACAGTGTTATCATGTTATTAAATTTGGTCACACAATACCTCACATCCTATTTAACCAAATGAATTGACACATGCCCAGTTAAAGGGGTGTTAAAATTAATTTACCTTTTGGCTTACCGAACACAAACACAAAAACATTTGATATAAACATTAGAATGTTCCCAAATCTAAAACATTCAATATTAAAACCACTTACAGATGAAGTGAGTAACACTGATTATCTGGGATGTATTAGGAAGCAAGCCAGTTCTCAAAGTTGTGTGGAAAATATGTAAGGACCTTACAGACTTCAAGTCAGAATTGGGATGGCTTGATGATTGGGTCAGAGCATCTCTAGAATGCCAGGTCTTATAGGGAGTTCCCATTATAGAGTGGCTATCTAATACCAAATGTGGTCCAAGAAAGTAGAGCAATGGAGGAAATAGAGTAATGGAAGAAGGTGGCCTAGTCTGATAAACCCTGTTTTCTTTTACATCATTTGGAAGGCAATGAGCATCACGTTCCTGGGAAAGAGATGACCCCAGGATGCAATATGGGAATAAGATGAGATGCAGCGTGATGTTCTAGGCAATTTCTTTTCCCTTTTTTCCTAAAAATCCTTTTCAAACTAGTCCTAGGTCTTTCATTTTATCATCATGAAATTTACCATGTAGTAAGTAAAGCCATGTTTAGTTGCATAAGGTGTTTCATAAACATTTTCTAGTGTATTTTAAATTTAAGGTCAATACCCTTGACCTTGGAGATTACAGTGCTACGAGGCCACAGTGCTAACCACTATGCCACATGCAAAATGTATAACAAAATGGGTAACAAAACTACCAGATGTATCACTAAGTACAATCAACTGAAAAACATTCCACCATCCTCAAAAAATATTTTTTGTTCTTTTTAATGTGTCAAAAATCGCCTGCACTGTTAAGAACCTGCCAAAATTATTGACCAACCATCAGAGATGCCATTGGTCATCCACTCTTCATATAAATCAAGACATCATTTGCTGCGTAAGTACATAATAATATAACGACTATTTATCTTTAAAAAAAAGAAAACATTAGAGGGTATAGGATCTTTATTATTATCTAAGCAAAAACAATTTAGCCAAGCATGAACTGCTTATTTTCCCTGAAAGTGCTAATTGCAAACTTACTTTCACTCAAGTTTTCATGTTATTTTAGAATATTAGGACCATTTAAGGCTCACTATTTTGCATTGCATGTAATGGGCCCTACTTAACAGGATCTCAGTTCTTTTGGTACACATGCGAAATATTGACACATACTTCCCATGGAATTTATACGATCGCCACCAAACAAGGACTATGTGATCACAAGAAATTGAGGATGCAAAATTACGACATTTCTGATATCTCAAATTTCTGATGATGCCTTAACCTTATGCTGAGTGTGTGGCCCAGGAGATTTTGCTGGATAGCTCATGATCGGCCCAAGCAGCTACGGCATGTAACGCCCAGTCGTGTCGATCCCTTATGCTTATGCCAAAAAGTGGCTCATGACTTCCTGAGTGACATTGGCATCCAGGGCTTTTTAAAGGTCTTAGCGTGCTCAAAAGGCTGTGCGGTGTGCCTGGGTGATAATGGCGCAGGTGATTGTACCCAATGTTTATTATTATTAATAAACATTATAATTATGACTGCCATTTAATAATAGCATTTACTGTTAATGTATAATAAGAGATTTCTTATTATTAGTAGTAGTATTAAATAACAAAACCGCCACAACTAGGTTTTTGCCTGAAAATTGCCCTAATGAGGATGGGTTCCCTGTTGAGTCTGGTTCCTCTTAAGGTTTCCTCTGTCACGTTCTGTTGGATGTTGGACTGTGGGCGTGAGTTGAGGCATAGGTGCAGAGGGGATAAGGTGCAACAAAAAGAGTCTTTAATAATAATCATAAACAAACAAACAAACAAAACATGAACTGAGGAAGTTGGCAGGAACTTGGAGCATACTAAAACAAAGAACTCAAAAC
>JAQQZS010000036.1:26678763-26700378 GCA_030068045.1 Platyallabes tihoni
GGGTACACCCTGGACAGGGTGCCAATCCATCGCAGGGCACATACACACACACTCACCCATCCATTCACACACTACGGCAATTTGGGAACACCAATTAGCCTGCATATCTTTGGACTTTTTACTTTAATTTAAAAAGTGAAATCACATACTCTAGATTCATTACAAGTAAAGTGAAATAATTCATGTCTTTTTGTGGTTTGAATTTTGATCTGATTTGTTTAATTTAATATTTTTATGAAATTCAAAAATCCAGTATCTTAAAATATTTAAATATTTCATAAGAAATCAAAAATGGCTTCATGATACAGAATTTCTGAAAATTTACTTACTCAGTACTTGGTCAGAGCAATGTTTCTCATCTTCCTCTTGACAATAACCCATAGATGCTCTATGCGGTTCAGGTCATGCGAGTCAAGCACAATAATATTAATCGTACCAGTTAGTGGTAGTTTTGGCACTGTGGTAGTGGGCAGGTGCTAAGTCCTGCTAGAAACCAGCATCTGCATAAAGTCTATCAACAGACAGAAAGCATGAAGAGCTCTAAACTCTCATGATAGAGGGCTGCAATGACTTTCGATTTGATAAAACACAGTGGACCCCGAACACTGTGAACACTAGATCACCTATTACCCCAAATCAACACCAGTTGATTGAAAACTTTACACAGGAGTTCAGGCAACATGAATTTTGTGCCTCTTTATTCTTCCTTTAGAGTCCAGACCTTGATTTCCAAATGAAATGCAAAAAAGATGACCGTCTCTGTTTTTCCTTAGCCAAGGTAAGACACTTCTGATGTTGTCTCTGGTTCAAAAGTGGCTTGATACTAGGAATTCCCATTTCCTGAATATGTCTGTGCATGGTAACTCTTGATGCACTGACTTCAACCTCACTCCACTCCTTGTAAAGTTCCCTCTCAAGTTCTTGAATTGGCTTTGCTTGACAATCGTCTTAAAGTTGGTGTCACCGCTATTGCTTGAGTACCTTTTCCTACCACTCTTTTCCTTTCCGGTTATTCCGTGAATATACTTTAAATCATCACTCTGCAAATAGCCACCAATTCAACGATGACCTTCATGTACTGAACTAGACAAGAGATACACACAGTAGCGGCCGGTCAATAAGGGGCGCTGGGTGATTCAATAGCTTGTACATCCACCTTTAGCAGGAATAACTTGAAGTAATGGTTTCCTGTATGATTTTACCAGTTTCTCACATCATTGTGGAGGAATTTTGTCCTATTCTTCTTTACAACTTTGCTTCAGTTCATTGTGGTTTTTGAGTATTAGCTTATGCACAGCTATAAATAAATATCTAGGTCAGCAGTCATCTTGTGTCTTTCAATTTTGGTGCCTTTACTGGGCACTTATACCTATGGTTTGGTATAAATAACAGAGACCAAGCTAGCAAACAATCCAATTGTTTGTGATGAATCCTAATTAACCATATTCTCCATATAAAATGCCAGTCAAAAGTTTGAACACACCAGTCAAATGTTTGGACACAAGTTTAGATTTATGTTCTATATGCTAGAACAATACCATAACAATAAAATAACACATGTTGCATTGGGTAACAAAGAAACAACAACAAAGTTATTACCGCCTCTTTTAATTTTATGTTTTATGTTTTATGTATATTTTTTTGGTAAAAATAATAATCATCTGATCGTAGTGGATCATGGCATTAGACAAACACAACCTCAGACAAACAACAATATAACTTATTTCACTTTGCCACTGAAAAAATTTTTTGGGGGGCAATACTAAGTACCCCTTTCTGCCTTTGCAGAATGATTTTGCTAATCATCAGCATTTATTTTAATGATTATCCGCAGGTGTGTAGACCTCTGTAAAATAAGAACATTTTGTTGGTCTGAAGCATTCAGATGTGTAACACAATGCTAAAAGGGAAAGATTTCCAAACAATTTGGAGTTCAACGCTCTACAGTAAGAAAGATTATTTACAAGTGGAAAGCATTCCAACCAGTTGCCAATCTTCTCAGGAGTGGACGTTCCAGCACATTTACCCCAAGGTTAGACTTAGGTTAGGCTCAGACACTATGTGCCTCACTGAGCATGTTAAATGTTAGTCTGTGACAGCAAAATTAGAGGAAGACTGAACAAACATGGTTTGCTTGAAAGGATGCCAGGAGAAAGCCTGCTCTTTAACAAGAACACTGAGGCATGACTGAGGTTCACAAAACTGCATCTGAACATTGTTCTTTCACTTTGACATTCGGCTTGGGTTCTTACTGTATCATTCAAATATTGCATACATTCTACTTCTCACAGTTAAAGTACTACTCTTTGCCATGGCCATTTGGGAGGTGTAGGACCTCTTGTGCTTCAAACATCAGACCTCTTACAAAGCAATTGAGAAGGGTCTTTGTTCATCCAGGCAATGGACATGAGGCTGCCACAAAACGTCTTCACCTTAAGGCAGTCATTGAGTGGCTGAGTACGGCATTGCCCTCTGTATACTGGTTGCTGTGAGACAGTTGTGAGAAGGCTGTTATTGTGGCATTCAAGGTCTCTCAGTCTTGAACAAGGATTGGCTGACCTCAAGTAATGCAAAGATGAACAGGAAAGCTGGTGAAAGAGACCTGGTGAGAGACAAAGGGAACAATATTCTTCAGCGAACATTAAACTTCATTTTGAGACCAAGTCCTGTATTTAAATACTTTATGACTCCCAAGTCACTTCATAGAGGTACCCATCCACTTGGTAAATACTGTATATGAATATCTGGGACTAAGCACATACAAGAGAATTTTTTTTCCACCATGGGATCTGGGTAAATTCAGCTCCACTGGTCCAGAGTTTTTTTCTGACTATTTCTATTTTTTAAGCCCCTTTTTACTGCCCATTTACTGTAACTATGGCAACAATCTTGGACTACAGCCCAGAAAAAAGCTTCTATAATGCTTTCCTAAAAATTCTCTCTATTCATCCCTTTTTAGCCACCCCATTTTCACTAAAGCCAACATTGACCAAACTGAAGCTTTTTCCTTAATGGTTTATAATATTGACTGCTAAAACCAAGTTTTTTAAAAAAAATTTATAGCCACTTTTTACACAACTGCAGGACAGTCTACTATGTTCTGCATGTTTTTCTTTCTTTTTTTTTCTTCCTCAATTTCAGCCCCTTTCTTGTGTTTTCACTGTTTGGATATACCAAATCGACTTTTCAGACTATTACACTTTTGCACTCTATATTCCAAATAATTCTCAAGTAAGAAATATTAAGCATGGATGAATGTTTTTTATTTTTGCATTAATATCTGTGCAGACATATTGATGCATGAATGAATGCAATTAATTTATGTATTTTGTATCCATGTGCAGCTCTCTTGTGTTGGGATACAATGGGGGGATGGGTAAATACAGTATCCCTCTGGCATAATGGGGACCGACTCATGCACTCAAGCACACACACACACACACACACACACACACACCCACACACACTATGCACTCACATTGTGTGGGCACAAATAGCTACTCACTAATCAGCATTAACCAGCTACTCCTATCTCCTTTTTAATTTGTCAGACTGCCTGTCTGTCTTTCTTTTTATTCTAAACCAATCCTTTACTGCCTGATTTCTAATTTCCAGGCCTTCCCCATTCCCAATTCTCATTTGGTGACAAACAACTGACAGCTATATTGACTGTAAGAAAAGTCTTTAATTTTAATTAATTAAAAAAAAAAAAAAACATTTTAATTATTTTTGTTGTTCCCTTCTATTTAGGTATTATTTATATATGATTTGAATGTCACCGAATATCATCATACAGTATCTATGTATAACATTGTTTCATTTCACTTTGTACTATATCAGATGTATATGATAGATCAAATGGCTTTTATTGTATTTTCAATCTTGATAGATTGTAATTAGATTCCATACATGATAGCTGTCTAGCCAATAGCTGATACCAGTTTTTGTTATTTACACACTGTGTAAACACACTGTGTTCAGCTTTTGGATACATATTTAATCTGAGGACTCTGCTGTAGGTACACTGGCTCATATTGGCTAGGCAAGATCTGAGATCAGGAAAAGGTCATTTATATGGCAAATAAAAGGCTTTCGCAAATAAGTGATATTAAGATCAAACATGCCCATTCAGATCAAGTGACTAATAATAATTTGAATCAAAGATTAGATTAAAACAACATTCAAATATTATTAAGTGGAAGAGGTTTGGTAAATAACTGAAATGTTAGGACCGACTTGGAACATTCCCATAAGCTAATTACGGACTCATATTAAACTAGGAATCATGAGTCTTCTCCTTTACAAATACCAGCTGGAGAAAAGAAAAAAGAGAGAGAAAGATAGGAAATGAATGAAAGAAAGGAAAAAGCTATTAATGGTGTTCCCTTTAACACTTTTATTGAGTTGCAGCTGTAGCTGCTGATAAGAATGTGAGTGTTAGTGGATGATTGTCTATTATTAAGTGCAGGGGATATAGGTTTCTAGGTTAGATAACATGAGAGAGAGGGGGGGTGGAGGTGGAGAGGGGTAATGTGCAGTGAGACTACAGGGGGTACACTCTTTAGAGCAGAATGTGAAAAACATGCTATTTGCTGCACCCCCTCTCTCCTGTGTGTGTGTGCACGTGTGTGTGAGTGTGGTGGGTGTGTGTGTGCATGTATTTCTGATTTGCTCACATTGAGGGATACAAAAGACTGAAAAATACTGGTCATTACAGCCAGGGAAATACTTGCTTCCAAATTACCCCATATGTCCCTTAATCACACAGAAAAAAACACAGAAGAAAAAGAAAATGAAAAGAAAGAAGAGAAAAGAAAAGAAAAGAAAATAATTACAGAGATGCACAGCAAGTTCTGCACCCAAGACTAATGTCAACCAAAGTAATGGACAGGCATTGAGGTCAATTTATTTATATAACCGCTTTTAACAATGGAAATTGTTGCAAGGCAGAAAATTATGGATATAAATTTGTGAAATGCATGGAAAATAAAAAGTATAACTTATAACTATCAATTTGTTCCTGATGAGCAAGCTAGGTTGACGGTGGCAAGGAAAAACTCCCTGAGATGACATTAGCAAGAAAGTTTGATCGAAACCAGACTCAAAACGGAACCCATTCTCATTTGGGTTATCAGATATCAGATGGTATGACTATAAATCAATCCCTGCGATATCTGTGTGCTATAAGGATGAAAGTTAATTTATATAACAGGAAAGGTGTTTAAGTTGATATAAAGTCCACTTTTGGTAACAGAGACCCAGATACAAAACTGTTTGTGGCAAATTCAGTTTTAGTGAGCAGCTGCGTTAACAAACCATCACAGAAAAACTGTCTGCAACAGCCCAGTCCAAAACCATATATGTCCTGAGTCACAAACATCCCCAAGCAGATCACACAGGGCCATCAGCAGTGGCCTCCATGAGACAAGAACTCCAACCAGAAGAGGGTCACCAGGATGTGTCAGACACGTCCCGAGGGTAGATAGGGTCAGGATCACTGGTAACATTGGAGTGCCATGTGTAGCTTGACAAAAAGAGTGATTGAGAGAGGGAAAAAAACAGTATTCACAGTCTCTTTATATATAAGGACATGTGTGTTCGGACTCCGGCAGGACTGGCTATTTCAGCATACAGTTGATGTCGGAAGTTTACATACATACACTTAGGGTGAAGTCATTAAAACTAATGTTTGTAACCACTTTACAGAATTCATGTTAACAAACTATAGGTTTGTCAATTTGTTTAAATCTACTTGCATGAAACAAGAATTTTACCACAATTGTTTACAAATAGGGTGAATTATAATCTATCACAATTCCAGTGGTCAAAAGTTTACATATACTCAGCAGACTATTCTAAACACACAGTATGCTAAACAGCTTGGAAAATTCCACAAATTGTGTCATGGTTTTAGAAGCTTATTGACAAAAGTTGAGTCCAGTGGTGATGTGCCAGTTGGTACAAAAGCCTACCTTCAAACTCAACGCCTCTTCCTTTGGCATCATGGAAAAATCAAAAATCAGCAAAGACCTCGACACGTTCATCCTAGAAAACAATTTCCAAATGCCTGAATGTACTATATTCATCTGTACCAACAAGCATATAATAGTATAAACACAATGGGACCATACAATATTCATACTGCTCAGGAAGGAGATTCCGATCATACTTTGGTACAAAAAGTACAAATCAATTCCACAACAACAGCAAAGGAAAACTGTCATAAAAAGCTGGACTACGGTAAAGTTCTCGCCATATCATTTGGAGAACCCTTCTTCGATTCCCGGTGTGATGCTGTAGCCTCTCGCAGCTGAGGGCCTAGAGAGAACTGATTGACCAAGCTCTCTCAGCAGGGGGGATCGGAGTCATTTAGTGCTCTCATATTAATCACAGCTCTATAGCCAATCATGGCTGTGAGCTCACGCAAGTAGAAGGAGCGGATAGCGCCGTCCTCCGAGTGTGTTACGTTTCCCCCAACGGTGCATGAGCGAGCAGTTCGAAAGATGTGGTCAGCTGGTGTCACCTTGGTTCGGAGGAAACACGTGATAGTCTTTGGCCCTCCCTGACTGACTGGTAGTAGTAGCTTAATGTGGGAGCCCCCTAGTGATGGGGAGGAATTGGACACGACTAAATTAAGGAGAAAATCGGGGCGGGGGGAGCTAGACTACAGGTTACAGCTACACATGGGAACTCTGGAACAAAATTTTAACTCTTTGGCCATAAGGATTATCAGTGTCTGGAGGAAAAAAACAGAGGCTATCAAGCCAAAGAACACCAACCTAGCTAGAAGCACGGGGATAGCAGCATCATGTTGTAGGTGTGTTTTTCTCTAGGAATGACTGGTAAATTTTGCAAAATAGATGGCTTCATGAAGAATATATTGAAGCAGACATCAGCCACATAAAACCTGGTTGCAAATGTTTTTTTTCCAAATGGAGAATGACCAGCTTGACTAAATAAATAAGTTTTCAGCTTAGAATTAGACTGTGTCTTAACTGGATGGCTATTCTATAACTTTGGGGCTTTATAAGAAAAAGCTTTCCCCTGCTGTAGTTTTCATTATACAAGGTACCATCAAGCAGCTTACACCTTTTGATTGAAGTTTAGGCATGGTGGATCATAACATACTAGAGGATTCACACGTAGTGCTTTATAGTAGCAATAGTAGTATTTTAAAATCAGTGTGTAATTTGATTTAGAGATAATACATTAAAATGTTATATTAAGGACTCTGGCTGTTGCATTCTGAACTAACTGGAGCTTGTTTATGTACTTGGTGGAATATCGATACAGAAAGTCATTGCAGTAATCCAACCTAGAGGTAACAGACTATGTTTCTGCATCATGTAATGACATTATATTTGTTTTATACGCAACATTTCTGAGATAAAATAATGCTATGCTAGTAATAGGATCTACATGAGCTTCAAAAGTAGACTGGAATCAATAATTACCAAGTTCTTTGGAAGGTGGAATCCTTCCCCCGGCGTGGAAAGCTGGACATAGTTACATGGGTTAGGCTGGAATGGCTGCTTCTCGAACAAGTTCTTACATTTACTGATGAAGTCACGAATGATGTGAAGTAGCAGAATGAATTCAGAAGTCTACTGAAACATTCAGTCTGACAATCTGCAGAGAAATGCATCCAGTATAATTGCAGATTACACACTGAATCATGCAGCATTGACCCAAAGACAATGACTCGAAACACATTGTGTACTATGTGTATGCAGTAATGGAGTTCATCTGCGGGAAAAGGGTTTTAGACTGGCCAACACAGTCACCAACCTTCACCCAACTGAGCATGCATTTCACCTCTTGAACGAAAGACTTAATGTAGAAGCTCCACAAAACAAACAACAACTACAAGAGGCTGCAGTTTCACACTAGAAATTAATTTACAAAAAATAATGCAAAATCTTGGTAATGTCAGTATGTTGTAAATATTATGTGCTGTGTACTTTATTTTATTTTAATCTGTTCCTATACATTTGCTTACTTTTTGCTGTATGGTAGCTTGTTTTACAGAAACAGGAAAATGCATAATCCCAACTAAGTTTTATTAGAAAATGTTGTCCCCTTCTTTTTCCAATACAGATCTTTTTCTGATCTCAGAGTCTAAGTTATTGGTATTAGTTGATAATTTATTTTAAAAAATTTTTTGGTTTGTACGTTCCCTGACCCTGGCTTGCTTTGTGACCATAATCATCCTTAACGTTTTTAAATAAGCCAGTACCTGCACCACCATCTCCAGCCACTTGATAGAATAATTCATGCTCACATGGAGGCAGCAGGTATGCAGACTGAAGCTGCCCAAGACGGTTATGAGAGCAGCAGCAGCATTTGGCCAATATTAACAAGCAGATAGCTCAACTAACCAACATGAGCTCTTATCTTCTCACAATGCAAACGTTTGACATAGGGTGTTTTCATACTAAGCTCCTTTCAGCACTCAAATTTTTAGTGATGGGTCAGCATTTTTTGCACATCTAATTAACTTAATTCAAATCACTTAACTTAATAAACCAAACTGATATAAGGAGGCTGTCACAATTTGATTTGCTTCAAGGCCTTGCTACAATTTTATGTATATTGTGAAAACGCCAGGTTTACTTTGTTTTTTTGTACCTAAAGATCATGCATATTGGTGCAGGCAAGACAGGCCATTAACAAGTGCAAGTAGAGCTGTTTTTTTTTACTTTTAAAAACAATTTTGTTTGCAGTGACATTGTATGCAGAATAGATGGGCTAGAGTTAGTATAGAATAGAGTTTGATCCAGTAGTTAGACTTTAATTGCTGTGCAAGGCGCAAGAGAGGATGTATGTATCAGCATTAGGCTACATAAACTAAATTGTTTCCACTGTCAAAAATAAATAAGTGTCATAATGAAAGGACACCATCAATGGTTATTTTTTTCTTCCCTGGAGGGACAGGTATATTCCAGGATGCCAATGACAAGATTTATGTAGCTCAAATTGTAAAAGTGCAAGCATAAGGAGTTATTTTACACATAAAATTCTTGTCTGCCTGTTTTGTGGCAATGATCCTGCCTAAAGTTCATGATTTGTTTGCCAGCTTTAAAAAAAATAATTCTTACCAGCAACTGCCACCTTCTGCCACCTGACAGAATACTTCCTGCGCACATGGATGCAGCAGGTAGGAGAGTTCCAAATTGGCCAAAAATTGTCATTGGCTCAAAGGTTCTTCTTAGCAACCTTGGCACATTTTAAACTTTAGCCAACACATTTTTCCATGTCTCCTGCAAAGATTCAATAGACTAGGTTTTTTTTATTAGCAAAAACAGTGACTACTAGATCTGGTCTGAGATTTTTTTATTTTCCCATAGTGCTTTAATGTTTGAAGCATTTTGAAGTTGACACTCTCTCTGAATTACATCTTTTCTCATTCACTTAAATTGAATGTATGCACCAAGTGCTTAAAATTATTTCTTAAGCTACCAGATAAATTACTCATTTTCCTAAACCCTGAACCCAAAACTGGATGTATTTCATGCTTTAGACTTGTTGAATCCTTTGTGTACGTACAAACAACATTTATCTTCAGTTACACAGTGTGCTCATTGTCATTTTTAGAACTGGATATAATTAAGTCAAGTCATCCAAACCTAAATTCAATTAACACAAAATTCTTTACACACAAAGTGCAGAGTGATAGGGTTGGTCACAATTGATCCCGATAATGAAAAAACAGCTGGGAGAGGGTTAGTACTGTTTCATAACAGGGATGCCAAAATCCTTGGGAAGCCATTGCTTTATGTTACAGCACTGTGGATAAGGTCTTGCTGGGGGCCCAGAATATTTCTGAATAATCTCTAGAGTACTGTCTGTACCAAATCACATTTTTTTCCTATTCTGATGTTTAATGTGACCATTAGCTAAAACTCAGTGGGATTTTTTGCATTTCATTGAAAGTAAATTTAAGTAAATAACAATTTCTTCCCACAGTCCCCTTCAGGAGGTGAGGCGGAAGCTCAGTTGAGTTTTATTACCTATGTTAAAAAATTGTGTTTTCAAACTTACAGTATTTGTAAATATGTTTAACTCCATTGCATGGCAAATACAAAAGAAATTAGTTTGCCATTTCAGTGCTTATGTGATATAAGATTAAATTTAATTTAGAATTCGATTTTATCTGTCAGTTTCATTTTCATCTGCACCTTGTTCTGAATAATGAAATCACAATTACAATGTCATTTGTGCTGATGTAATTAAAATTGCATTAATAAAAAGCTGCACATTTGCATCAATTTACCTGTGGTTGCACTTTTCCTTCACTTGGGGTCCCAGTATATGCATGGTGTATATAAATTTGCACACATCCTTACATTTAGTACAAAAGGAAGTTTATAAATCAAATTATATATGTAGAATCAGGCTTATGTCGGAAATCATGCATAAAATAGTTTCCAAAATAGTTTCAATAAGACTTTATAGTTTTATTTTGCTATTGTCTATGCAGTGTATTAAATTAGAGACAACATGATTTCACACTTCCTAACAATTCCCCTCTCTCAATTGTTATTAAAACGTTACAAAGTTTATGATTATGACTTAAATATTACATAATCTTGAATTGAGCAAAATCCATTCCATTTCACATGAGTTCCACATGAGATCACATTCTGTACTGCTGACATAAAGAAATAACCCGGCTATAGCCTTAGGCGTGCTGTCTTCAAGAAGTGACCATATACACACATGTATACACAAGCGCTCACACACACACACACACACACACACACACACACAATAATTCTTATTGATGGCTTTTAGTGTTTACACATATCCTGATGTTGGCTCTAGGGCTCTGCACCAGTTCCTCTGGGATTGAGAACTAAAGTGAGCCCCTGAGAACAATTTATTTATATACTGTACTGTATAGATTATCTGTGTGATTCTTAAAATAATCTAAAATATATTTATTATAATTATTTAGAAATTAGGAATTATTCAAATCAATTAATTCAATTAAATTTTATTTGTATATCGCTTTTAACAATTGTCATTGTCGCAAAGCAGCTTTACACAATCAAAAGAATTATTTAAGTTTGTATGGAATGTGAATGTGTATGAATCGAAATGGTCAGATAGACAAGATGGACAGGATTATTGCATAGTTACCGATAAATCAGGTACCAACATTGTATCTTAATAAGATATGTGGTCACCATCAGCTCCTTGAACACCATCAGTGTGCCTTGGCATAGATTCCTAAAATTTGGAGCTGTAGAGTGCACTTTCCCAGTATGCCCTATGGATGGAGGCCTTCTGGAAGAAACCATTCCCATCATGATAGAAATAAAGGTCATTTAGTCAGTATGACATAAAACCATGCCTGCAAAATGACTACTACACTACATAAAATAGCCCATTTTCTTGTAGATTTGTCATCCGTGTATTTGCTGATGTCATAATTACAGCATTGTTTGTTTTATTGTTTATACCTTTTTGTATTTTCCTCCTTTAAAACAGTGTTATCATATCATATGTCATATAGAGCAAATGAACATTTTTAATCTAATAATATTAAGATGCTGGACACCAGATTAAAAGCAAGGTACTTCTTGTAGCAAAAAAAAAAGAAAAGAAAAGAAAGAAAAGAAAAGAAAATTGGGGGGTGGTAGGGTGTCAATCACTAACTGACCCAGAATACTAGCTCTACCTGTTGTGTTATAAGAAGCAGTTATGGGAGAAAGCATGATGAATATGTACATTGCCATTCTGGAAAAAAACACAATTCTACTTCAGTACCTAGACAGTGTCTTGCAATTTGCCACAAAAATCAATGACGTTTTCACAGTGAAGCTTTGAATTATCTGGCAGGTGGTATGATTTGAGAGGGTGTTGTGCTTTTAGATAATAATGGTTATTGATTGATGGACTCCTTACATTTCATCCAAGCTTAAAGGTTCATACTGTCTATAGCTACAAGTAAAACCTAAAACCTAAAATCTCTGTGCCTAGAACACATCACACCATGGAGTGAAAACCCTTCAGTCACTGTGCATGGGCATAACAGGAAATTTGAATTTCAATGAGTCATTCATGGAGCACTCCAATTAGACAATATATGCAAATAAAATCAGACTGTTGTAAATGTGGGCAATAATGCCGATTCCAAAATAAAAAGGATTACACTCACAGTGTTTTTTCTTGGCTTTTTCTCAGCCTTGTTAAACAAAAAACTTTCCGGACCTATTTTGAGTTGCAGTACAGGTAGACAAAAATGTTAGTTAAAGTTAAAAATTACATAAATTAAAAATTAAAATTTTGTAAGAGCAGTTTTGTATAGCAATTATTAAGACTTCTGTACTAATCAAAAGATGTGCTTATTTTCTTATATATTATCAGGTACACCACCCCGAACATGCTCGTATTTTAAAATTACCTGGAGATCATGAACTGCTAGGTTACAAACTAAAACCTGTCATGATTGGTTATTGACTATTTCAATATTTATTACTAACTTGTTTTAATATTAAGTCTTTACAAGCATCTGGAGATTTACTCTGGATTTCTTAAATAATAAAAATAAATAGATAGGCATTAAAATGCAATATATGCATTTAATCCTAAAATAAAATGTTGAAATTCCATTAAAAAAACTTAATGTTAAATATTATCATAATGCCAGCAAACGGCAACCTGGTTATAAGTAAATATTCTTTTGAATCTATTTGAGTTTATTATTCTTGTAAGTTGTAGCTGTAATATGTGTAAAATGGAAACAGATTGCTATGTTCATTGTGTAGGCCTCAGGCTTCAGGTCCCCAAAGACTCGCCCTGTTTGCCGTGTGTTCAAAAAGGGCTAACAGGCAATTACAATGTTAATGTGATCGCAGAGAGGAGTGGAGTGAGTGAGTTTGCTGAAGAAGGGGGAGGGGTGAGACAGAATCTGGACAAACCACGGCACAAGTAGGGCTAAATATAGGTCACTGAAGTAAAGCATGAGAAATATCAAAATGAATGAAATAAAAAAATATATATATGTGTGTGTGTGTGTGTGTGTGTGTGTATGCGTGTGTGTCTGATGTTTCCAATCCCATTTTAACATGAACTATTGATATTCACTATTGACATTTTTGTTGTATGACTTTAATTTTTATGAGTCAGTTTTATGAATTTTCAGTTTATAGCTGTCATGGAACCATGTGTTTACTGAGTTATGATGGCATGGAAAGACCAGCATGAACAGGGTTAATATAAGCTGCATTTCTCCTGGGAACTCATAATAGCTCATTAAACAATCCCATTAGGACTAATGAAAAGGCTTTTAAGTGGTCACCACAAAACCACCTGGATTTCACTCTCCTGGGTTTTTGAGTGTTTTTATAGTGTTTTATAGTGTGTGTGTGTGTGTATCAAAGGACACAAAAAAGGGATCTAAAAGCAATGTGCAATTGCAATCTGAATAGCAATGTTTTATTTCACTGTCATTCACTACAGTAATTGTTCAGTGTTTAAACAACAGGTTATTACTATAACAGCAAATATTGAGCAATAATGTATAAATGAGAAAAATATTTTAAAATTCCTTCTTTATGTTGATCTGATTTTGATAATGTTTGACTATTTGACAAAAAAAAAAAAAAGATTGCATTGAAAAGCATCATGAATCTTCCAAGGAAAGTGTGTAGGTTTCCAGATGTTTTAGATTTTTTTTTTCCAGTAAGCTTTATAATGTTTGATTTTTTTGTAATGCAAATCATAATGGATTCAAAGAGCACCCAATGTGCACTGGCTAATTGAAAAGTACCTTAGCCCCCAGAAACATGAGTCTTTTTAGATTCACTCTAATTGAAGCATATTATGTGTTATTTTCTGCTTTACTGCACTGGCAGGGGGAGAGAGGCTTTAAAGCCTGGCAGTATTTTAATGATGCATCACAGGTACAAATGGAAATAACAAAACCAGAAAATGTTTTACTAAAGCAGATATAACCATATTTTTCTAAAGTAAATACAGCCAAAACTGTATCCATATAGTTAATTAAATGCTAATAATACCTTTACAAAAGTGTTTTTACAGACCCAAGCCAGTGGTCATGTGTTAATCTTTTGTTGTCTATATTTTCTTTGTTCAAGTTCTGCCACTGAGGATTCCTATTCATATTTAAGTCAGCACACTTCCATGCAAGCACAAATCAAATTGGATTTTTAATAAAAATGTATCTTGTTTTTGCCCGAATATCATATGGTGTTAAACCTTTTCACACTCTACCCTGTCCATGCATCATGAATGTCAGTAAATAACCCTTAATATAGAGAAAAGGGGGACAATGAGTATCTTCGATGCAGCTCAGTCAACTGTGTAATGGGAAAAAACAGAGCAATGGCTACAGACATAATGGTTGTGATGGGGGTGGGCTGTGCCATGGACTCTCACGTATTAGGATTTTAACTGCAGTTGTAGCACTATAGTTGATTCATTGATTCAGCTAAAGGATAAAAGGAGATTGTAAAAGATTACTGATTGAATATACAGTCACAATTGGCACTAGTGTGGGATCCAGGATCAAGTAAACTATTAGATCATTGCAGATTTCATTCAGGCAGCTTAGCAGAGCCACACAGAATACTCTTGGGATCAGACTCTGGGGAAAAACTGCAGTCATGTGTTTTGTTTTGTGTTGTAAAATAGGTTGAAATCAGTGCTGTGTGGGAGAGATAAAATATGTGCAGAAAGGGCTCATGGGACCAACGCCCTGACCCTGTAATGTCCTTCATAATCTCCTTTCAGGTTAATATACTGACTTACATTAGTTAAAAGAATAATTGTCCTACATTTAGACACACACAGACACACACACACACACACACACACACACACACACACACTTGAAAATTGCAGAATATATTCAGAAATATATCAACTACACCAAACTACACCAAATAGGGTTACCACAAAAGGAGCCTTCATAGTTTAAAAACAGACCAGCAGCTGTAAAAATGGCCAAATATAATGCAAATATTTTAAGAAAAAAAACAACAACTACAAACTGTAAACAATTATTAAGGCAAAACATACGAAAGCAGTGCTAATCTGCTTCACAAATAATTCTATATTTATTTAAATCTTTAATATTCAGCATTATTCATTATTCATGATAGATAGATAGATAGATAGATAGATAGATAGATAGATAGATAGAACACTATGTAGTGAACACTTTGTGAAGCTGCATGGTTAAAAATTTTATTTGAAGCAAGACCATTTCCATATTCACAGAATGTGATGAGAACTTAAAGGATAGGGTCTAAACAGCTGTGTGGCCAAAGGAGCACCACTTGTTAATGAAACTAATAAAAAAAAAAAGTCTTTAGTTTTCTAGGGAGCATACACATTGGCACAATAGAAAAAGGTCATGATGAGCTCAGAATAATCCTATTCAATGGACACGTCTGAGTCAAAAGGCAAAAGCATGAAGCAATATGCCTATCATACATCGTGGATTCAAGCCTCTGGAGGCAGTGATATGATCTTGGTTGCTTTATTTGGTCAGGTTTTAGTAAAATGAAGGCAGCTGAAGACCAGAATGTACTAAATGACCATGGTATCACCTCAACAGAAATTTTCTTCTCAGATGGCACAGGCATATTCCAGGACTCAAATTGTGAATAAGTGGTTTTAGAATGTGCTAGACCTCTGAAAGCAGATGTCTAGCACATTCTAAATGCACTTTGTGTACTGTGTGTACTGACACCTTATTATTTGTAACAACTTTAACTATAGCTTTACTACTGGATAGGACTACATGGGCCAGCCTTTGCTCCCCACATGCATCAGTGAGCCTTGGCCACCCATGACCCGTGACCAGTTCACCAGTTTTCCTTTCTTGGAACACATTTGGTAGGCTCTGACCACTGTAAACCAGTAACATCCCACACTATCACAGTTTGAAAATCTGCTTTGCCCATTTCATTCTGCTTCAAGATGTTGGCAGCAGATCATTTGGGTGTTTTCGGGCCTCCATGGATTGGACTTGTGTGTCCAGCACACAAGTTCTTATACAGTATTTGTAACTCATGTGTGACAAAGAGTCCTTATGTTCCTAAAACCAATGTTTAGCAAATTAATTCATGGAATATCATGGAATTTTTAATTTAAATCCAAAGTTTGAAGAACCTCATTGTTCAACACATTCAGGTAGCCAGCTGACTTTAGTGTTTTGCCATATATTGTAGGAGCCTAGGCCTGCTCAAGTGAAGTAACCCCAGATCATAATACTCCCTACATGGAGGTTTGTACAGTGGGCACAATGCTTGATAGGTGCATGATATTTTTCCATTGCTCCAAAGTACAATATTTATGCATCTAACAAATTGTAGATTTTATTTTTCATTTAGCCATGTGTTTTTTACGAGGCAACTTCACCAAGTGTTTAAGTGGTCACTGATCACACTGAAGTCGTATTTCTAAAATTGTGTTGCTCATTCCTTCATCCCAATGTCATGTGTAGGTCCAACATCGTTTTATAAAAGTAATTCTATTTTTCAAAAACAATCGAATGCCAATTAAAGTTGTCACATCTTGGTGACATTCAAAACTTCCTGATGGGATTGTGTGTGATCGACTTATATATTTTCTTATATATTTTATATATATTTATATATTTCCCACAAATGAAAACAATCTGAACAAAAATACAATCCAGAGTCGGCCGGAATTGTTTCTCCATGTTGCTATAGCACACGGAGTAAGATTGCCTAATATACAGCCTTTTATATAAATAAAGATCATTAGGAATAAAAAAAAATTAATTAATTAAAGCCCTTTCTCTTAACACGAACTTCAGGCAATCCATTTCAAAAACAAATAATAATAATAATAATAATAATAATAATAATAACGCCGTAGTAGGATATTAGTAGTAAGTAATGAATAAAGCCTCTATAGAGACCAAAGCGCAAAGGAGCAGGTGCTCGAGCCCTATCCCCGCAAATTATAACCATGACAACCAACCACAGACTGCATGCCCCCCCCACCACCACCACCCACCCCCGCTGCGTCCCGCCCCTTTGTACGCGTTTGATGTTTATTCCAAGACACACGACCTACACCGATGCTCATTTTGCTGTTAGTCTTTTTGACAACTTAGTTTAAAAACTACAAAGCAGGGAGCGTGAAACGAGAGCAAATCTTGGTAACCAAAATAGGCTGTTTGAAATCGAAATAACAAGATACAGATTTCCTTTTCATTAATACTACTTATACTAAAGAAAGAAGAAGAAAAAGTAGAAGATAATAACAACAACAATAATAATAATTATTATTATTATTATTATTATTATTATTATTAAACGCTGCTGTAATTGCTCTACCTCTTTCCCATTCAAAGCAGTGAGCAAACCCGAATTCAAACGACAGGAATCGGATAATAAAAATGTTTAAAGGTAATGGCGTTGTAACTTGTTATCGTATGACGGTTTTTTTTAAACATTCTCTAACGAAAAATATAGAGCATTCACAGTATTTGTTGGCGTGTATCATCGGTAGGTCGCAGTCAAGTGGATGATGGCAAAACCGGGGAATTATCAGGAGCATTGCAAAGACTGTCCTATGTTTACCATTTAATGTGATCTGGAAGTGATTTTATGAAAATCTGCGCATAATTAGCCTAATATATAATTAGCCTAATTTATGTAATTTACTTGTTATACGTCGATATTAACTATTCTACACATTTGGTCCTGATAAAACAGGTATACACTTAATGTTTAATAATACTACTTTTATAATATTACATAGATTCCGCTCCCACCCCAAAATAAATAAATAAAATGAAATGAAATAAAATAAAATAAAATAAAATAAAATAAAATAAAATAAAATAAAATCACGTTCCCAGAACTATTTCTGGGAAAATTGTTCGAACCATTCCATCTAGCTATAAATATATATTTTTTGCTCTTTTTTGACATTGAATGATTTGTCAGGTTAAATTAATTTCCATGAAATTGGAAATTAATTCCATGCAATTTTTTTTGTTTGTGTGTTAAAATGTGTTTCTTGTCCAGTTAAAATGTGACTTTAATAACGCTTATGTAAAGGATATGGTTTATTTTATATAAACAGTAATGGTAAACACTCAGAATTTAATGTCAAAAGAATAATTAAAATCATGACTACATATGCCAATGTATTTTATCACAGAAGATTGCTGGGCGAAATGCAGATAATATTTCGTGAATATTTTAGAATTTTTTATAGGCTAGTAAGCAGGAGAGGTTTGTATTCAAATAAAAGAGAAATTGTCTTGTGTATTTACAATTAGATTGAATATGACTTATTTTACTGCATTAAAAAATTATGGTTGTAGCTTACTGATCATAATGTACAGTGTAGAAAATACATCAGTTACATTTATTGTAATGTACAGCTATTTTTCAAAACCTGCCAAAATCTAAGCCATGTGAAATCCTTGTTTTGCACATAAAATGTAAATAATTGAAATAGCCGAGACTGCGAGTTATTAAAGCAAGTACTGTTGATTAATTAGACCTTTTTTTAAGCACAAAGCATATGTCGGTGTGCAGGTATGCAGTTGACACAATCTGATTCTGTTTGTAAAGGCTTATACATAAAGTTATGCAAGACAGCAGTCATTGGATATTAAAATAAGGTATATTGTGTATTATAAGAAGAGGGTGGATGTTGGGATCCTGTAAGCGCCTCCTCCAGAAATGCACCAAATCTCTTTTTTTCTGTGGCGGGGTGGCTGCGCGCGCCCGAGTCTGGAGACGTGCGCTTGATTTTTTCCCCCCTATTTCGCATTGGCAAACTGGCGTTGACATGTGCCTCCTCCTACTCACCACCCTCAGGTTCTCCCGTGCTGCAGTGACATCATTAGCGGTCACGAAAGAACAGTGCCAGCGACTGACAACAGAAAATCCGTCGATTTTGGTCTTTTTACGCACGGTCTGAACAGAAAGTCGTGTTTTCATGCGCGCATTTCCAGAAACAAAACGAGAGAAGGATAATACCGGGATGCAGAACCTAAACGTCGACCTCTAAAGGTGACATGATCCACTGGATTATCAAACGCACCTCGCACTTTCTCAACGGAACCACAAGGTAACACCTAAACCGACTAATACGATTTTTTTCGCGGTGTTCCCTGGATGCACAGACAAAAAAACTTTTCCCATAACTAGAAGTAACATATTTTAAAATATACGCAAGTGTCTGTGAAACTGCTCCAGCGTTCACAAAAATATGGCTACATTAATTCGAAGCAAGATTTCCAATAAGCTGTCCAACGCAGCTTCGACGGTTACTAATAAATCCCAGGCGAAGGTAAGTGGTCTCTTCGCCAAAATGGGTTTCCAGGCTGCCACTGATGAAGAGGCGCTGGGATTCGCAGCCTGTGATGATCTTGACTATGACCACAGGCAAGGATTGCAGATGGACATTCTAAAAAATGAGGAAATAGGGGAAGAGGTCGGCGGTGATAACGTGGGAGATGGAACTATGGACGGGGACAGTCATTATCAGAGAGATGGCACAGGTCCCCCACCCTCTGTGGCAAAAGATGGCGATGTCTGTAGTGAATTTGGGTCTTCAGATAAGCCGAAAATCACTGCTTGGGAGGCAGGATGGAACGTCACTAATGCCATTCAGGTAAGGCTTATAAGGTAGGCTATTACAATTTTAGGGCTTTCTTATCGATGTTTGAATGTTGTATTGAATCTGCGATCACTGAAGCTAAATGTGAAATTATTGCCAAGTGCCTACATTGAGACGTTATACAAAGTCGTGTCAAGTCGTATCTGAATTATAATTCAGAAAGTCAGGAAAATTCTTTTTTATTTGCCATGTCCTCTTAATGTACATGAGAATCACCTTAATGCATTGTGCACTGGGTTTTCGGTTATGCATAAATAATTGTTGGATATATTAATATAAATGTATGGTAAATGAGTATCCTAGTGAGGTATCGGCATTTATTCGTTAAACATGCGCACAGACGTCTGTAGATTTAATTCCCTGTAGACCAAACGTCCTCTGTGCCCTTCAGTGTCTCTATGATCTCTCTTGACGACGTAATTGGTATTGTGCAAACGCACGCTCTGCTACAGGCTGATAGATCAGACACGCGCGTTCACGTGCATGACTCCGAGCATTCCCCTTCAAAAGAAACGACCTCGACCATTTGTGTCATCAAGATTAACCAGTAACCCAGTGCTCAGTATCATGCAAACTAAATATCATATTTTTATCGATACTTTAATTGCAATGACGTTTAACCATTCGTCTTTTCACAGGGAATGTTCGTACTTGGCTTACCATACGCCATCCTCCACGGCGGATATCTCGGACTCTTTCTTATCATTTTTGCGGCAGTTGTATGCTGTTACACAGGGAAAATCCTTATCGCTTGCCTCTATGAAGAAAACGAAGACGGACAACTCGTGAGAGTGAGAGACTCGTATGTTGACATTGCCAATGCTTGCTGCGCACCCAGATTTCCGGCACTAGGAGGTCACATTGTGAATGTAGCCCAGATAATTGAGCTCGTCATGACATGCATTTTATACGTTGTAGTGAGCGGTAACCTATTATATAACAGCTTTCCAACCCTTCCCGTCTCTCAGAGATCATGGGCCATCATCGCCACCGCCGCGCTTCTGCCTTGCGCTTTTCTCAAAAACTTAAAAGCCGTCTCCAAGTTCAGCTTGCTTTGCACTCTCGCTCACTTCGTGATCAACATCATTGTGATAGCCTACTGCCTGTCTAGAGCACGGGACTGGGCCTGGGATAAGGTTAAGTTCTACATAGACGTGAAAAAATTCCCTATATCGATTGGTATTATTGTCTTTAGCTATACATCACAGATCTTCTTGCCATCGTTGGAGGGCAACATGCAGAAACCCAGCGAGTTCCACTGCATGATGAACTGGACTCACATTGCCGCATGCATTCTCAAAGGCCTGTTTGCTCTAGTGGCGTATCTGACGTGGGCAGACGAAACCAAAGAAGTTATCACAGACAACTTGCCTTCTGGAATCAGGGCCGTTGTCAACATTTTCCTGGTGTCTAAGGCCCTGCTGTCATATCCACTCCCGTTTTTTGCTGCTGTTGAAGTGCTGGAGAAGACTTTTTTTCAGGAAGGACGGCGTGCGTTTTTCCCAGACTGTTACGGGGGCGACGGACGCCTTAAATCTTGGGGTCTATCACTGCGGTGTGGCCTTGTGGTGTTTACCATGTTGATGGCCATCTATGTGCCGCACTTCGCACTACTCATGGGTTTAACGGGCAGCTTGACGGGAGCTGGCTTGTGTTTTCTCCTCCCTAGTCTCTTTCACCTCAAGCTACTTTGGAGGAAGTTGTTTTGGCACCAAGTTTTTTTCGATGTCGCAATATTTGTTATTGGCGGTATATGCAGTATTTCTGGTTTTATTCATTCAATGGAAGGTCTCATTGAAGCGTTCAAATACAACATACACGATTAGTTTCAAGAAACACGATGATGTGTTACAAGAGGCACCCAACATCTAAACAAACTAATGTTTCGTAAATGTAATGTCCTCAGTTTGCACCTATGTTCAAGCGACATCAAGCAAAACCAATAAATCTAAAACATAGACACTGATA
>JAQQZS010000036.1:26702710-26712812 GCA_030068045.1 Platyallabes tihoni
CCCCCCCCCCCCCCAAAAAAAAAAAAAAAAACAACCCAGCGTAGAAGGCTAAAGCGACATCTAGTGGTCACTGGTTAATGTAGAAACTTCAAAGAGTAGGTCCATTCACAATATTTTTTTATTTTTTTTTTAATTCGTTGTGCCATTTTTCTAATTGCACCGGTTTATGGCATATGCACTAACCTGCTAATCACACTGGTGAGACTTCATGCACAGCGGCAATGTAGCAGGTGGATGGCAGGGTAGGGAGATAAATGTCAGAAATTTTAATAACAGAATGTAAACAAAGTGTTGATCTTATTGAATGATAGTTAAGCATTAAATCTTAAATGATAATGACCAATTCATTATTATTTTGTGGTGACTTAATTGCCTGAAAAATGGCAGATGTCTTTATTCTGGATCACATGAGTGAAAGAACTCTTAGAATAAGTTACATAGTGCCTGATTTTGAATTGTGTGCTGGGGATATATTAACTGGATTAAAAACAATACATTTCTCTAATATCTGCTGTTCTACTTTTTTTCATCGTTTGTTTAGAATTTTTCACTTTTCCCCATGGCCATGTTTTCATGTTCTTAAAAATGCCTTCGTTCATAAGGACAACAAAGTGGATGCCATCCTAATCAGATGTGTCTAAAATCATCACATTTTCTCTAAGGTACGTTTACCATTTAGGCAAACCATTAGCTTTTTCAGTGTGTTGAGTGGAGGATGTTTAATCATTTTCCCTATATTTGTGATAACTGTATATAAGTTATATCTCTGAGGAAGAATATTACAGCATTAGAGATATAGATCAAAATGCTATGTGTTGGTAAGAGTGAGAGCATCATTTCAACAGGGGAAATCTGGATGCCTTTATTCAGGGATCGAAATTCCCAAACTCTATCATTAAAACCCTCACAGCAAGGTGTGTGGGTATTGACTCAGCAGGATAATCACAAATCCAAAGGTAACAAATGAACATGACTCTTTCCACTTCATGTGTTAAACAGGTTTGCCCTCCTCACTGAAGCACCCACTGAGCACCCTGAAAGAGCTCTAGTTATATGACATCTTATGCCAAGAAAAATTTATTACATCTTCAGGGCCACCAGCAGCACCACAGTGCCAGACAGAGCAGGTAACCTTTGATTCTTAAGCATATATTTTCAGTGATAATTTTTCATGTAGGAGCTAATGATACATGCCTTATTGTCAGTCAGATGTAACATTATAGTGTGTAAAAATAGTGATGGTGATGTGTTGCTCTGAAAACAATGATTTGTTGTATTCAAACATTTTGTTAATCGCTAAAACCAGTTTACTTAGTTATAAATGTAGATATGTAGGTTGATGATAGCCTATTAGAGTGTTTTGGATGTTGTCACCCAATTTCATACATTTCAAGCATGCTTTATATCGTAGGAATCCCACATGTACTGTGTGTCACATGTCCTCCCTTTTAGTTATGTAGTCATAGCTCCTTTGAGTCTCTGAATACACTTTGCACACTGTGCTACATTTCCTCAAACTATTGAGGACAAGAGCATACAGTTAATTTCAGTTAATTTACATACACAAGGTCCAAATATATTTAAACTCAGTTGTTCATAATTCCTGACATTTGATCCTAGTAAGGATTCTGTCTTAGTTCATTTAGGATCACTACTTTATTTTAAGAATGTGAAATGTCAGGATAATAGTAGAGAGAAACAATATTTCAGCATTTATTTCTTTCATTACATTCTTAGTGGATCAGAAGTTTTCATACACTTATTATATTTGGTGGCATGTCTCTAACTGGTTTAATTTGGGTTGAACATTCCATAATCTTTTTACAATTATCTGCTACAATTTTAGATTAGATGCAAACAATCATCTGTTTTTTAGCGGTTTTAGAGCAGTGGCTTCTTCCTTGTTGAAGAGTTTCAGGTTGTGTCGATATAGCACCCACTCATTTTACTGTGAATACAAATACTTTTGTGTCTCTTTCCTCCAGTGTCTTCACAAGGTCATTTGCTGTTGTTCTGGAATTAATTCGTACAATTGGCAAAGTATGCATTTCCTGCAGATGATGGTGGTGTGGTCCCATGGTATTTATACATGCGTTGTTTTGTCATGTAAATTAGCCAGTCAGAAGCTTCAATGCAAAATTTCTAGAGTTTAGCAAATTAAAGGCACATTGAAGTGTAAAGGTGAAACTCGAAAAATTTGAATATTGTGCAAAAGTTCATTTATTTCAGTAATACAACTTAAAAGGTGAAACTAATATATGAAATAGACTCATTACATGCAAAGCAAGATAGTACAAACCGTGATTTGTCATAATTGAGATGATTAGGGAATACAGCTCATGAAAACCCCAAATCTACACTCTCAGAAAATTGGAATCTTACATGCAATCAATAAAACAAGGATTGTACATAGAACATATCGGACCTCTGAAAAGTATAAGTATGCATATGTACTCGGTACTTGGTTTGGGCCCCTTTTGGCAGCAATTACTGCCTCAATGCGGTGTGCATGGAAGTGGCTTGTGGCACTGCTGAGGTGTTATGGAAGACCAGGAAGTTTCAATAGCGGGCTTCAGTTCTTCATTGTTCAGTCTCATGTCTCTCATCGTTCTCTTGGCAATGCCCCATAGATTCTCTATGGGGTTCAGGTCAGGCAAGTTTCACACACAGTAATCCCACGGTAATTAAACCAGGTTTTGGTGCTTTTGGCAGTGTGGGCAGGTGCCAAGTCCTTCTGGAAAATGAAGTGAGCTCGTCACCATAAAGCTCGTCTGAGGAAGGAAACATGAAGTGCACCAAAATCTCCTGGTAGACGGCTGCGTTGACCCTGGACTTAATGAAGCACAGTGGACCAACACCAGCAGATGACATGGCTCCCCAAAGGAACACAGACTGTGCCTCTCCATTCTTCCTCCAGACTCTGGGTCCTTTGTTTCCAAATGAGATGCAAAAGTTGCTCTCATCAGAAAAGAGGACTTTGGACCACTCAGACCTGTTCTTTTTTTCTTTAGCCCAGGTAAGACATTTCTGATGTTGTTTGTTGTTCAGGAGTGGCTTGACAAGCGGAATACGACATTTGAAGCCCATGTCCAGGATCCGTCTGTGTGTGGTGGCTCTTGATGCACTGACTCCAGCCTCGATCCACTCCTTGTGAAACCCCTTAACATTTTTGAATGGCCTTTTCATGACAATCCTCTCCAGGTTGCGGTCGTCCCTGCTGCTTGTGCACCTTTTTCTTCCACACTTTTCCCTTCCACATAACTTTCTATTAATGTGCTTAGATACAGCACTTTGGGAACATCCAACTTCTTTTGCAATTATCTTTTGAGGCTTTCCCTCCTTATGGAGGATGTCAATGATGGTTTTCAGCACAACTGCCAGGTCAGCGGTCTTTCCCATGATTGTGCTTCCTAATGAAACCAGACTAAGAGACCATTTAAAGGCTCAGGAACCCTTTGCAGGTGTTATGGCTTAATTAGCTGATTAGAATGGTACACGTTGAGACTAGAATATTTAACCTTTTCACAATATTCTAATTTTATGAGACAGTGTATTTTTGGGTTTTCATGAGCTGTAAGCCATGATCATCTCAATTATGACAAAACACGGCATGAACTATTTTGCTTTGGATGTAATGAGTCTATCTCATATATTAGTTTCACCTTTTAAGTTGCATTACTGAAATTTTTGCACGATATTCTAATTTTTCGAGGTTCTCCTGTATATACAGTACAAGTCAAAAGTTTGGACACTCCTTCTAATGCCATGGTTTATCCTGGTTCTGTTTCTTTCTACATTGTAAAATAATACTGAAGGCATTGATGAAGCCTGAATGAATGAATTATTTAAAACCAAAACATACCACCCCTGACCAGGTGCCACTGTAACCAGATAATAAATTCTATTTGCTTCATCTGCCATCCATTAATCTTCTTTGAACAGTTGATATTAAGATGTGCCTGCACGAACTATTCCAGAACAGCTGACATTCATGTCCTAAAATAACAATTGACTGTCTTTGTTGTTGGAAAAATCCAGTATTGTTCTAATAAAATGTAGAAAATAAATTTGTGTAAAACATTTGACTGGTACTGTACGTAAATGTCTCTCCCATTGAAATTGTGAAATAATGAAGTATACTTGAAAGACTCTATCTGTAAACAATTTTTGGAAATTTTTCTTGTGTCATGGAACTTGCCAAACTTTAGCTTGTTAGCATGAAGTCTGTGTAGTGGTTACACAGTCAGTGTATGTAATATTTTGTGTTCTCTCCTCCCACCACCAAGCTCTCTTTCTCTGTCAAGCTAAACATGCTACCCCTGAGATAATAGTGATCCTGACTCCTTCTGCTCCCTGCCTCCCTGCCAGATTTTTCATCATCTGAAAAAAGTACTTGCTGATACTAAGGATGGCACCACATGGATAGTGTAAAGATCACAAAAAGCTTACTGTGGATGGTACCACATAGAAACCATAAAAATGACTGTGCATGTTTTTCTTTTGATTACATTGGACCTTCAATTACTAAAACAATTTGCATCATAAGAATCATAAGAAATGACTGTGATGATCATGATGATATGGAATAGATAAATGAAAAAATACTTATAATTCCATTACTTTATGTAACTCAGAATGGGGGTTCCCTTTTAAATCTGGTTCCTGTCATGGTTTCTTCCTTATGTTTTCTCACTGAGTTTTTCTTTCCCACCATTGCATCTATGTTGCTCATTGGGTTAACTCTATTATTATATTGTATTTATTATTCTATTTATGACAATGCCTTTTGTTAAAGCTCTATAAAAATAAGATCAAATTTAATTTGGATTAGGACTCTTATATAAGATAGCCAAGATCAACAGTTCTGCAACCCTGCTGTTTTTGTTAGGATTTATCCTATTATTATCCTTTTATTATTTTAAAATTAATTAATTAATTAATTAATTTTGCAACTTTCTTTTACACTACTACACTACTACTACTACACTTACTACTACTACTATTACTACTACTACTACTACTAATAATAAAAATAACCCCGAATATTATTATTATTATTATTATTATTATTACCTTAATTATTAAAATGGGGGGGGTTGGGGGGTAGTCACGCAATGTTTGTTTTCCGTGGCATGTAACCGAGCTCAAACCACAGAAGGTGCTGGAATGCTTGTTTTTGTTAGATTTTTCAGGGGAACTAGGGCACACATACAGTATAAACAAGCATATCTCTTGGGAGAAAAGTGTATAACTTCTTTCATTTACTGATTCCACCTTTTGAATCCTTTCTGCATTAACGCTGTGGTGCTGTATTCTAGCTGACCCTGGTTACTAACTGGGATATGTGAAAAATCATTTCACTGTGCTGTAAGGTACAGTACATGTGGCAAATAATTAAATTATTATTATTATTTATTACTGCAGTTATTAGTCGGGAATGAACATTCCTACTATTATTATTGGATCTATTTCTTCCTTATGTTATTTAGGACCCAAGCACTATAGACTGTGCAGGACCCTCTTGTTTTCCTAAGTATTATTTTTTTTCCACCGTTTTGGGCTTTTTGGGGGTCTTAACATGCTCAAAAACACGTGAAAATTGGCAGACAGGTTGGAATCTGCTGCCATTCGGATGCCTGGAAGTCTCACAAGAGATTTTGCCGCATAGCTCATACACACTTTACATAGGCACAAGAATCTCTGTACACATTTAGAGCTCATTGAGCCGAACAACTTTCGCACAGAAAGTTTTTGCATGTCCTGGGCTCAATTCAACAGGAAGTCAGTTATTTTGCATCGTTTGCAAAAAAGCACCCGATGGGTTTTGATATACTCCTCCTAGGAGATGTATACGATCGCCACCAAACCAGGCTGATGATCTAAAGACACTGAGGATGTAAAATTGTAGAGGGATTTTTGATATCACAAACGGGTCAGCCATGAAACTGCCTTAAACGTACTCTGAAAAATGGTTAATAACTTTCTGTGTGGCATTATATTGAGTGACATTATATTCATTGACATCACATTGAGTAACATCATAGTGTGATGCTTTTCTTCCAGCATCAGTGGCCTATTCTACACACATACACATCAGAAATGGTAACACACACACACACACACACACACATCTCTCTCTCGCACGCACAGGCGCACACACATGCACAAACACACATATTACACACACATCACAAATGTTAACACTCACACCCACATGCAGAAACACACACAGACGAACAAGTCACATGTCTCACACACACATCACGCACATACTAAGACACACATCACATCACACATCACGTTAACACACAGACTCACACACAAACATGCACAAAAACATTTACTCATCACACACAGACTGACACATACTCATGTCTCTCTCTCACACACCCACCTCTCTCTCTCAGTCTCACACACACTAACCCTCACACACACACACACACACACACACACACACACACACACACACACACACACACTAATGCATTCAAGAAATATTTAGGGCCCAAACTGACATCAGCCCTATAGAGTGTGTAAAGTGTGCAACGATGGCTTTTTGTAGCGATGGTACAGGGTGCTTGGGCCCATCATCGTTGCTTGCAACTATATTTATTATTATTATTATTATTATTTTAGATTTTTTTATTTTGGCAAAAAAATGCTGGTTGCAAGATAAGACATTGCTATTACTTTTCTAGGGAATTGGACCAATGTTTTTCCCGAAATTCCAGAAAAATCTGAAATTGTTCCCATAGATAAAGAATGGGCTTGATATTCCTATGGCTGTAGTGGAACCATTTTTGGTCTAATTGCAAAATGAGACTGGGTTTTCACCCAGTCTCGTTTTGCAATTAGACCATGTGAAAGAATGCCTGGCATATTTCACTTATTTTACATCAACTCCCACAAAACTTAAATCAAACCAAAGAGGCAGGTCTCTTGACTGCGCTAAAGAAAATGGAAAAGATTGGTCAAACCATCTGGCCATTATCTAAAGCTGTTTGGGACCTTACACCAAACCAAAAATTTAATTGAAATGAATAGGCTGTACACTCTAATGATTTTCATGGCAATTTTTCCAATTTTTCAACTTTTTCTAGCTTTCTCACAAAACCACAATTTTTTGACAGCATACAACAAACTTGGTGTTACCAAACAAAGGTAAAGCCTCCTCTCAATGACAAAAAGCTATAAACCTAACAGTTCATTGGGTCACTTTGCAAACTTTACAGCCAAGCATGACGTCTTGGCCTGGGGACAGCACCCACAAGGGGCATAAAATTTAAGACCCCAAATCTCCCAGACAGTTCAACCCACGACCACCAACCTTTGCAGGCAGGTAGAACATGTGGGACTGAAAATAACTCCATTTCCACTGTGCCTCTCAACCTCCCTGAAAGAGGTCTAAGAGAAGTCTCCAGAAGTCTTATATGGTTAGACCACCAAACTTTGCATCCGGATAGAGCTTTTAAGCCTGAAGACAATGGTTCTATCCCAGTGCCTCTCTAGTGCACTCAAGGAGCAAAACATTTAAACATCCATAACCTCCAGATGGCTTGACCAATGACAACTAAATTTTAAAGCCAAGATAATGGTTTGTCCAGTTCTTTTTATACAGTTTATGGTTCATGTACAACACAGCTGGGGTTTGACAAAAGTGTGACCAAGTACACCCCTTCATGAAAATGGTATGTCCTGATGGCAATGGCTTCTTTCAGTAGGATAATGCTCCCTGCCACACTGCAAGAAATGAGACCTGGCATTAATTAAGTAGTTAATAAAATAATTTGCTAGTTTAATTTAATTAATTGGATGATTTAATTTGTTAATTTGATGAATTTGAGATGACAAATTATTGTTTAAGAAATATTTGGATTGCTTACAAATTATTAGTAAAACTAATATTACAATAACAGTAGAATTATACATATAATTATTAGTAAAACTAATATTACAATAACAGTTACAGTATACTGTTATTGTAATATTAGTTTTACTAATAATTTGTAAGTAATCCAAATATTTCTTAAGAAATATGAAAATTAGGGTGAACATTGATAAAGTGGGACAGTTACGGAAATTTCATGTTCTCTGTCAGTTTTTACTTTAATCTTAATGCTATATTTACTTGGCCTTATGGATTTAGCTAAGCAAATAGATAATTACTGCAGTAATTAATAAGTTTCAGCTGGCACCAAGTTATTTAACCCTAACTGATGCACTGAGTAGCTTCTTATTTATTAAACAATCATGTCAGAAGACATATCCTGTGGTCAATTGCTAAAGCTGCTAAAATTTAAGAACTGAACATATAGAAATCAGTGTATATTACATATAGTACTAAAATGAAAAGACGAACAATATTACCTTGTTGTCATTGGTGAGTTTATTTCTCCTGACAGAGAGACAAAAAACACTATTACCACAGTATGTGATAATGTAAGTGTTTGACGTGTGTGCGCACCGCCTCGCTGTAGACAGTGTTCAGATCGATCCTGCAGATTCTCAACCCGGAATCCTGGAACAAACGGTGCTGTAGACTCTTGCAAATGAAGATGATTTGCTTCATAGGTTAAAAAGTTTGTATATTTATTCTGAATAGCATCCTATATAGATATGTTGGCAACTAAAATATATTACCAATTCTTTGTTAAGAATATTTTATTAAAGTAATATCAAAATGATTTCGTTCATTTCAAAACTTGATTTGACTTTGTCCTGTGTCAGTATATTACAAAGTCAAATCAAGTTTTGAAGTGTGTAATACCTTAATTTGCTGTCCCACCTTACCTTGTCCCACTTTACCAATATTGAATTGGTCAAGTGGGACAGAGGGAACAAAAATATATTACATGAAAATAATATTTAACTATTTGACTTTCAGTAACAGATAACAATACTTTTCATATTTATTACAAACCCCAAGTTAAGCATTTACCCATTTATATTATTATAATTTTTTCACCCATCCTGGAAGTTGACTGGACCACGACCACAGAGATGACATCATACATACACAGCTCTAATCATTTAAACCTTTACATAGCACAGAGTAATTAATTAAACTGAAAGGAAGACAAGGGAAATCAAGACCAGAAAGAAGGTGCCTGTAATGCAACGTGGTAGGTAAACTGCTGGTAAACAACAAGAAGACAAGATTAACTAATCAATAGTTTCTGATCAGTAAAGCACAACTACATGAAGCGATTAAGTGTCCCACTTTAGAAATACATGTATTCACCCTAATCAAATCATGATTATTTACAAGTTACATACATTTAAGTACTGCATGTTTTGTAATTGATTAGTTTTTTTTGTCTTGATATATGATCTATATTTTTATTTCAGAAGAATCACGCACAGAGTAAGTGATGTCTGCGTTTGCAAAAATCCAAAAATCAGTTTGCAATTCTGCAAAAATCTGAAAAACCCTTTGCAATTCTGCATCCTCACTGTTTTGAGGTTATATTGGCCGGATTTGGTAGAGATTGTATTGGCGCAGGTGCTTGGGCCAGTCATCAGTTGTATAAGATGTGTGGTGTGTGTAGTACTGTATGTGAGTGTATGTGTGTATAGTGTACGTATGTTTGTGTGTTGGATGTGTAGTGTAAAGTAGTGTAGTGTATGTAATGTGTGTCCATTATGTGCATTTTGCAAATGAATCAAAATATCTGACCTGAGTTAACCCCATGACATGCATAGTGAAAACTGTTTAGCTCAATGAGATCTAGAAGTGTACAGAGACTGACATGTATACATGTACAGTAAGTGAGTAAGTGTGTATGAGCTATGCAGTAAAATCTCCTGTAAGCCACGATCAGGGCCTAGACCCGCAGACATCCTAATGGCAGCTGATTCCAACCTGTGTGCCGATCTTCATGAGTTTTTGACCCCGTTAAGGGCCCGGATGATTGGAAAAAGAAAAAGAAAGGACATCAGCCCTTTAAAATGGCATTATCAGAGCGATGACGTCATAACGCTTGGGACCTAAAAAGAAAAATAATAGCCGGTGAGATAATAACAGTTAAGGCGGCACGGTGGTGTAGTGGTTAGCACTGTCGCCTTGCACCTCCAGGGTCCGGGTTCGATTCCCCGGCCAGGC
>JAQQZS010000036.1:26810373-26820690 GCA_030068045.1 Platyallabes tihoni
GCCGTGATTAATGTGGGAGCGCGAGTACCTCTCATCCCTCCCCCCTGAGAGAGCTCGGCCAATCAGCTCTCTCTGTGGCGAGCAGTTTACCACTGCGCCACTCGGAGTCCACTCTTTTTTTTTTTTCTTTTTTTTTGTTTTTTTAACATTTTTTTTTGTCTCACTAACAAGTGGTTTTCTTATTATCTTCCAGCTGTTTAGTCCCAATCCTGTCAGATCTTTCACATGCTGCTTGATTTGCTCTTACTTTTGCTTTTAAAGATTGCTATAAAGTTTTTTACGTTTTAAGTTCACCACGTGTTTAAGTGACCGGCAATCTTGGTTTTTTTGTGGGGGTTTTTTTGTTTATTTTGTTTGTTTGTTACCTCAATTACCGCAATTTTAACAATCTCCTTAGTTGTTCTCTTTGCCCAATGCAGGCTCTCTGTAAGTGTATACAAGAAGACTCGTCAATGCAAACCTCATTTGTTAGGCTTTAAGTTTAAAATGTCTCATGTATTTTAACTTCACACAGAAATATAGTGAAATTTTGTAAATGTCTTTTGTTGTTAATGATCTGGGGGGTCCAAATCAGATCCATAAATAAGCATCAAAAGGCTAGGTCAAATATTGCAAAAGAAACACTGCTGCATTACAGTAGTAAGAGTTACTGAATCATTTGTACAAGGTTACACATGCTAGATTTCATGTGAACTTTGTACTCTATATAGAGAACTATTCATCTTTTCAGATGCAGGTTACAGATTTATTACATTTATGAATTATTATTATAGCTCACTCTATAAAGATCGAGTTTACAACAAGGTCCAAATCTGGGAGTTTTTTTTTTTTTTTTTTTTTTTAAGTTGAAATAAAGAGATTTGCTCTGACCACTGTTTTGTACAAAAGGTTCGATTTTCCTTATGGCTCATTTCATCTGTTAAAGATCATCCTCGGCTTGAGTTTAAATGCACACTCTGATTAGAGTAAAAATGGGGATGTAGCAAATCCTACGAAACTCAGGAAATCATGTAAATATTTTACAGATACAGTGGAACCTTGGATTACGAGCGTAACTCGATCCAGAAGCGGGCTTGTATTTCAAAAACACTCGGAAACCAAAGTGAATTTTCCCATAAGAAGTAATGGAAATTCAAATTATTTCTTTCACAGCCCAAAAAATAAATACATAAAAATAATTAACACAAAATATAAAGTAAAAATAAAACAAATTAACCTTCACTCTACCTTTAAAAAAAAGTAAAAATAAATCCCGACAGATAAGTGTTTCCATTTATACGCGCAAGCACTGTGTGCTTTTCTTTTGCTTTACACGTGCGCACACACGTGTTATAATAAACAGTACACGTGCACTGTACACACACGCATACAGACACTAAATAAAACACACGTGATCACAGTGTTATAGTAAACAGTACACGTGTGCACGGATGTTGATTATACCAGTAAGAGAGGCAGGCAGACGATTACCCACAATTCTGCAGCGCAAGAGAGAGAAAAAACCTTGGCTCAGTTGTGATCACGTGAAAACAAGAAGCGCCTGCGTGATACATGATACTCGGTACTCGTAAACCAAGACTTGTTCGTTTTCCAAGTCAAAATGTATTTAAAAATCTTTGCATGTCTTGCAGAACACTCGCAAACCGTGTTACTCACAATCCAAGGTTCCACTGTACTTCTTCTCTCTCAAGCTGTTATCAGTTATATAATTTGTAATGAAAAGCATCGTGTAAAGGAATAAAAAATAGCAGCGAGTGATCTCAGACCTCCGGATCCTGCTGTATGTTTAATCTGAGTTCTGAGTGCCTGTCGTGTTGTAAAAGTCTGTCACTGCTGTTGTACTTGTTCAACCATGTATGTGACAAATAAAATTCTTGAATCTTGAGGAGCGCAGGACTGCAGAAGAAACTCACTACCCTTTATTTCGACAGGGCTGTCTGACCTCAGAGGCTCATGATGGGGACGAGATGTTTTTTTTTGTTTTTTGATATATATAAGTACAGAGTGGCCTCGAATCACCCTGTCACTTTCTGACCTGCTAATGTTAAAGGATCGATTTCAAGGCAAAGGGAAATAGCATACATTGAGTTTACTGTATTCTGTTTTAGTTCCTCATGCTGAAAGAACCACAGTAAAGTCACAGGTTTCGAATGTCTGTTGGAGTTTGTATCCCCATGATTGTTGGGTTTCAGAAGTATTTCAGCTTCATTTGTTGGAAAGTAAAGTAATAGTATTTATTACACACCCTGGGACAATTTGCACTCATACAGTTAGAAAATTATTTATGTTGTCCAAACCTTGGCATGGTGTTTAAAAAAAATTTTGACTGCCAATTAATTTTATTTCTTTGATAGGAGGAATATTTGGCCAGAAGTCTCCAAGTGAGGATTTTGACTGACTTCAAAATTACCGTAAACATTAAAAAGCTCACACTACCCCGAAAAATAGAAGTTTCACGCATACAGGTGGCATTCATCATTCAAGTACCAGTGTTTTCGTATATTCTTTTGGTCAAGTTAACATGAAACAATCACTTAGGTTTATAAAAATAAATATTTCTAAAAAATGCTTAATAAATTACACAAACTAGCAGCAAAAAAGTGGAATCTAGTAATTTGTGTGCAAGTAGTTAAATACCCCTTTGCCAATTCCCTGGTCCCAAATTAACCCTGGCTAAATAGAGAACCCCTCCATTTTGTAAACAAGTTGCATTCTTACAGTCTTTACACAGAATATTGGAAGCTTAAGGACACACATTGAAGACGCATGTAAAACTCTTGATGTGCAATAAAATTAACTTTGTTAAATGTAATGGGCATAACATACAAGGGTCTAAACCTAAATAGCACCATTTGTCTCAAGTTACCATGATACTGGTCAAGTGCATCTACCACTTCAGTTGTGCCTTTCACCTACTTTTTTTTTTTTAAATATGTCAAAAGGCACACGTGCTTGAGGAAATGTATTGCACTTCAGTTAAATGTAATATCATGCCCCCCCTCCTTAAATGGAGCTGGAATCACTGCCAGCTGCAATGAGTGACAGCTGATCTCACCTCCACACTATTAAACAGGTCCTCAAATTAACTTGAGGGAGAGTGCACTATGATTTCTTTGGCCAAGACACCAAAAAAAAAAAAAAAAAAAAAAGCTAGTTAAAAAAAAAAAATAAAAGTGTATTAGCCAAACCGCCAATGCCACTAGATTTTGCTTCTCCCAGTGCAATTCCCCTTCCTGTGTACATTGTTCCCAATCACCCTTCCTCCCTCTACATCCTTCAGTGGTCTTGCCAGGAAGCAGTGCCTCTAGACCACAGATGTCAATCTGAAATTCAGTGCCACTAGGGGGGAAAAAGTGGAAATGAACATCATAATATTCTGTGTTATGAAAAGGTAAACCTGCTTCAGAAATTTGTCAGACTATCTACTTGACCAAAAAAAACAACAACACTTGCCATGTGAATTGCTGCAGAAATGGGCCTGTCCACTCTGGCACCAGTCCTAAAATATCAACTTTAACTTCTCACTAATGCAGTAGCTAATATCCCACTGGTTTTCCAATTTCAAAAAGTACTTATTAAAAAGTATAAAATTGCCACTCCATAAAAGTCCAAGCAAGGAACAAAATGGAGAAGCTGCCCACCTCCAAAATGCTAGCCTGTGACTGAACTAGCTGCCTGAAACAAACAAGTGGTGTGGTTCCAAACACTGGCGTGAATGGAGGTACAAACTGCTCACTTCACGGTAAATGATATTACTTTGGAATGGCTTGTAAAAAGACGCATCCTTTTCAGATGGCTACCACGTCCCTTAGAGGTAACTCTCCAGGATAGAGTGAGCAAGATTAACATTTTCATTAAGATCTTCCTTCCCTTGTGAAGGAAGGGTAAAAACCAATGCAAGGAAGGGCAGGTACATTTGTGAAATGAACCTGGTGACCCTGTCAAATTTGATGTTCAGAACAAGGTTTTGACTCCAGAGCCAAACCTTCCTGTAGTTTGCCAAGGTTTGTGTAATCTTAATTCGTGCCTTCAAAACAATTTCTAAAAAAAAAAAAAAACAAAAACAAATTGTCAGCCAATTGATGTTTAAAAAGCAACAAGAAAAATATCCAGATTTATAGGCACAGTACATTGACAAACAAGTGATTCTCTTTTACTAAAGAAAAGTGTGATGTGGAGAGAAAACAAACAAAAAAAAAAGCCAAAACAAGTAACGTTTCCATTTTTCTTCCGGTTTGTCTTTGCACAGAAAGCAAGTTAAGGCAGGTTCCTCCCGTGGCCAAGGTCTCCTATCTCCTAGAGCAGGTAATGCATTATTCCAGGATGTGGTCAGAGAATCACAGGAGTTAAGGTACTGTATAGTTCTTGAATGCTACACATGGTTTATAGCCTGGCTTAATTACATGTGGTTTCCATTCAGTGAGTTCGGTGTGGGGCCCCACTGTTCATGGCGAGTGGAAAGGTGCATGTTGGTTTAAGAAGTTAGTTTCCCCACCAGTCCACCTGAGAGTAGTTTCCTCCATAGCCATCACTGTTGTAGAAATTTCCAAATCCTCCTGTAGGCAGAGTTCTAGATTATTGAGAGCAACCAAGCAAAAAACAAAACAAAAAAAAAAAAACAAAAAAACATGTGGAAAACAGTATTCTAAGAAACTTGGTACACATAAGCTTAAAAAGAATCACTGCTCCTTCCCCATGTAGGGAGCGCAACTAACCCTTAGCGCCACCAAATGCACGGTTACCACCATGGCCACCAGCACTACGAGTGCCCCGACTCCCAAATCCTCCACTAGTGGTGCTGCTGCTGCTAGTTTGCCGGTAATCCCTGGCTCCAAACCCTCCAGAAAACCTAAAAATTAAATATGCTTAAGCAAAACAAATCTTTCCACAGACCAAGTGTTACATAAAATATGAGGTCCACTCCATTTCTCAGTCAAATTATCAAAGATTAACCACAGAACGCAGAAACATGCATTACCTCTTTGAACGGCCACGGCTGCTACCCTTGTGTTGGTGCTCATAAGCCAGGCTTTCCAGCCAGGATGGCACTTCCTGTTTGGCCTCCACCAAGATGTCGAGGAGGTCTTTTGTAATGTTGCTATTCTTGTCATTAAAGAATGAAGTTGCAAGACCTGTGTGTGTGTGGGGGGGTTGGGTAGTTTTAGAGCCCAGCAATCCTTACTCAGGAAAATTGTGCATTACATTAAAATTAAATAAGTTAACTGACTTTACACCAAACAGCCAAATAAGCCATTACCAAGATTTCCAACACGGCCTGTACGACCTATGCGATGAACATATTCCTCAATGTCACTGGGCAGGTCGAAGTTGATGACATGTTTCACATTGGAAATGTCTAGACCACGTGCAGCTACCTGCAAGACAAAGGAAATTGCTCAGAAAAAGAGAACATGCTTTCATGGCAGAACCAAGAAAATACATAAAATAAAGTAAAAAGAAATAGCATACAGCAGTGGCAACCAGGATTGGGCATCTTCCAGAGCGGAACTGAAGAAGTGCTTCCTCCCGGTCTCTCTGTGAACGGTCACCATGAATACTTGTGCAGGCGTAGCCCTCACGGTACAGAAAGTCCTCCAGTGCATCAGCACCTTTCTTGGTTTCCACGAACACCAGTGTCAAAGAGTCTTTACCTGCAATTGTAGGGAGAATTGCTCCAATTGTGATCAAGATCATAGCGACTGTTAAGTGCAACTGTAACTGGAGGATGTTGGCACAATAAAGCAGTATAAAATGGAAGGATATTTTCTATGAAATGCAATGTGTAACTCAACCTATAAATGATCAAACGTTTCAACTAATCAGAAGCTTAGACATAATGTATAAAGTAGTAACAAAACCAATAAAATCTTAACCTCAAACAAAGCAACTACTCTCCCAACAATTATAAAATGTACACGTTTAGACAGGGGGGGGGATGCATGTAATGTTTAACAAAACCATATAAACATTTGAGCAATGTAACTGGTGGGCAAAGAGGAGGGAGGGAAAAATAAATAAATAAAAAAAGGTAATGTAGTGGAGACTTGTAGTGGGAGTGAGGATGGGGCAGGTAATTAAGACTCTACTTACCAGGTTTCTCACCGTTTTCCCAAGTACTGTCCTGAACCTCGCCCGGTATGACTTTGAATAAAACCAGATCTGCTGATAAGTTTTACATATGCCTACAATCCTAAACAGTTTCAATTTACACTAGGATTAAGTGCTTGGGAAGATAATGAAATTTTTAAGTCGGTTACTTTAAACTACCTTGCATGCACACGCGTCTTTTGGCTTTTCTTTGAACCAGACAGGCTAGCCTCTGCTCTCCACAATCATAAATGCACATTGGGTGCCCTTGAGCCCATTACCAGTTTACTGGTATACAATTGATAAATGTTAATGCATCAATGTTATGTTACATACACCAGCCACAGCATTATGACTACCCAAACATTGAGTAGGTGCCATTTTTTTATTTAATTATTTTTTTTAATCTTTGATATTTATGATTTTTTTTAATTAAATAAAAAAAAAAAAAAAAAGCCCTGACCAATCAAGGCATGGCTTCTACCAGACATCTGAAGGCATGCTGTGGTATCTGACTAAGCAGTCAGCAGCAGATCATTTAAGCAAGGATCTGACTTGTTTCCAGCACTTCTCAAAAGATGCGTGACCTGATTGAGAGCTAGATAATTTGGAGATCAAGTCAACACCTTCAACTCAATGATCCTCCAACCATTCTTGGCCCTTTTTTGCAGTGTGGTAATGCACATAATCCTGATGACTGCATTTCAATTAAGGGGTGTACATGGTCAGAAACAAGATTTAGAAAGATGTGACATCTACATGAATAGCAGGGCCCAAGTTTCCCAGCAGAACATTCCCCAAAGCACCATGGTGCCCCTGCCTTCTTCCCGTAGTGCATCCTGGTACAATGTCTTCCACAGGTAAGAGAAGCATCCCCAGCCAATCCACATAATGTAAAAGAAAACATGATTCACCAGAGCAGGCCATCTTCCATGGCTCCATTTTTTCCTGCCTCAACACATCAGCTTCATGCACAAATGTGAACTTGATGCCCAAGATAGCCCACCCACTTCTAGATACGATTGTAACGAGAATGTTATTAATGTTATGGCCGATTATCGTAGTGCAGAATTGCAGATTTTTTTTTTTATAGGACAAAAACAGTTGATGCAGGGGGCTTTTCTTATTTTAGTGACCCGTTAATGTTAAAATAAAGAATTATATAGTGAGAAATACTTCAATCACCTGTGGCATTCAGAAGATCAAGCAAGAAGGATCTTTTATCATTTTCCTCAACCCAAACCACTTTTTGGGTAATGTTCTCAGATGTAGAGCCCACACGGCCCACAGCCAAAAAGATGTAATCTTCCAGGAAGTCACGGGCCAATATCTAAACAAAAAGCTAGTATTGGTCAATTCCAAAAAGGCTAATTTAACAAGTCTTACCAAGAATCACTTTAATGCATAAATGTTAATAGATAAGAGCAAAAAGCAAATATGCATGCAACAAATCTCAACCCAACACAAGGGACAATGTGGAAGTCTGAGGAATCATGATCTATATATACTTTAAGAAAACAGAACATTATATTAACTACATGGACCAACGTCTACCTGAATCTCCTTAGGAAAGGTGGCACTAAACATCATAGTTTGGCGCAATCCTTTAAGAGGCATGGTGTCTTGCTCCACAATACGACGAATCTGTGGTTCAAAACCCATATCCAGCATCCTGTCAGCTTCATCCAGGACTAGGTAGCTGCAAAAAAAAAAAAAAAAAAAATAATAAATAAAATAGGGTTGTGTTTGTACTAGATAATAGAGGATGACCTAATGTACAGCATGGCACATGGTGACCTACTCACTTGCAGAAATCCAAACCAATCTTGCCCCTCTCCATCATATCCACAAGACGACCAGGTGTGGCAACTAGCAGGTGGCAGCCCCTCTCTAGGTCACGAATTTGCTGGCCAATGTCAGCTCCTCCATATACTACACATGGGCGTACCCGAGAACGATACGCAAACTATTGAGATGTTGGGGGAGGGGGGGAGGGGGGGAGAGGACTTAGAATGAGTTTGTCAAACAAATTTTGTTCAGTAATCTGAATTTTCAAAGTTACCTTCCGAGCCTCATCATAGATCTGAAGAGCCAATTCCCTAGTTGGAGCCAAAACTAGAGAAAGGGGATACTGCTTACGGCGTCCGTATCTACCATTTTCCTAAAACGGTGAAGTGAACTTGACAAATTAATAACCGCTACAAATGACAAAAACCACCAAGAACATGCATTAAACTCACCTGGACATTGTTCTTTGTAGCCTGTAAGGCCTCTCCTGGTCCATCTGTGTATATTTGACTCAGCACTGGCAGTAAGAATGCTGCAGTCTTACCAGAACCTGAGTGTGGAAAGACAAAACAAAATGGTCAAGTCCACAACTTTCACACAAAGCTATAACCCTGCTTTGATCACATTAACTTGGCGCCTTACCCGTCTGTGCACATGCCATTAGGTCTCTTTTGGATTTGATAATTGGAATGGCGTGTTTCTGCACTGGAGTGGGGCGAGAGTAGCGACTAAGGGTGATGTTCCCCATAATAATCTCACCCATATCTAGGTCCTGAAACTGCATCACAAAAGCTGTGTCAATTCACATCAGACAACACAAACCACTAAAGGCAAAGTCAGTCAAAAGTTAAGGCAAGGAAGATGGTGAAAAATTTGCTCAAATTACTCACACTCTCAATATGCTGAGGGCAGTTGTGGCCAGTGGCTTCAACAGGAATGTCATCATATTTCTCAAAGTTTATCCCAGTGTTACTTCCAGAAAATAGCTCACTATGAGAATTAAAATGCAGTCAGTGCCATGTGCAGAAACACTTGAGAGATTCACACATTAAAAATTTTGAAGTTTTTCTTGTACCATCTTGAGCTGAAAGTAAAATTTAAGATAAAAATTAGATATGTACAAAGTTATGTTCAAGTTTTATAGGCCTATTTACACCAACCCTGGGTGTGAACCAACCTGACATTTTGCAACCAAGTCGTTGGATTTTTAGTTTGTTCACTTACTGTTCCATTCTTTCATTAGGAGTGAGGGGTTTGGACCAGTCCTCTTCATCTCTGGAATCCTCAACCCAACGACTACTTCCGCCACCCCCGAAACCTCCACGCTCGTACCTACGAATGTCAGTTAAGAGTTTAAGGAACCCTATGGGGCGTCATTAAAAACAAAGCACCATTAAAACAGCAGGAACACCTCTAATCAGAAGCTCCAAGAAAACACCATACCTTCCCCTGGAAGATCCACGATCATTGTAGAAAGCGGATTTGTTCCTGTCAGAACGCCCACTGAAGCTATTATAGGCATTATCCTTTGGTGCATTCCATGCCCCGCCATCTTTGTTGTCATAGCCAAAGCCTATCACCAAAATATTCAAAATATTTAAAACAAATAATCAGTTAAAAATTTAGTCAATTACTCCAGTATACACCCCACTGTTACCATAAAATTAATAAGCTATGCTTTTTATTTACCCGTGTTTTGCACTGGTTGGATGACATAGGAGCCATTGCCCCTGCTTCTGTAACCACCTCCTCTGCCTCCACGGTCATTACGAACAGGCCCACGATTACCGAAAGTGCTGCTACCATTCATGTAGTTGTCACGGCCATCATGGTAACCATTTACAAATCCATTGCTTCGTCCAGCATCCCACCCACCTGGAGCGTCTTAAGGCAAGAATAATTTACAATGCATCATTTACATGATAATGTCTTCAGGGGAAGTGGGGAGGGGGGAGGGAAAAAAAAAAAAAAAAAAAACCATCCACCCTCCATCTATGCTATGGGTGTGGTCAAGTTCTTGCCATAAGTCTGAAATAGAACAGTTCCTCTAAAATGCTACAGGTGGTGTGCTCTAATCTATTCACACATTGGTGCGCAGCACAGCATCCTGTGTGGTAGGGGTAATTTGCCATGTTTGTTTGGAAAACTAACAATTTTATATTTATTAAAATGTGATACTAAATACAAATCGGCACCTATATAGAGAATGTAAGCCATGGGTCCACGATGATTCCCATCCCTAGTTGTTTGAATGTTCCTTATTTGGTTAATGCAACTTTCCCTATATAAAATGCAAACAATTCCCAGTTAACTTATACATTGAAAACATACAATTAGGGATGCACTGATACCACTTGTTTGGAAAACTTGCATTTCAGTACTCGCCGATACCGATACAGAGTACTTAATAAAAACATGATTTAAATTTACAGAAACAGACGC
>JAQQZS010000036.1:26934068-26948214 GCA_030068045.1 Platyallabes tihoni
AGTCTCCTGGGATAGGCTCCAGGTCCCCGCGACCCGAAATACAGGATAAAGCGGTACAGAAAATGAATGAATGAATGCACAGTATGCAAAACCATATTTTAGAACCTATTTTGGAATTTTTTTCCTGTGGTGACAACTTTTTTCAAAATACGAAAAACTAAATAATTCTTTAAAACATATGGAAAAACAGTATAGCTCCCATCATTAAGTCAAACAAAGTGCAACAAAGATGGCTTATTTAAATACCATTAATTAATTATTGATCGTATGCACCGGTCAGCCATAAATTTAACCCCACAAAACGTTAATACACTACCATTGATTATCAATTTTACAAAAGTATACAATGACAGGATCTTAGGCACCCAAGGATCAGCCACGTTTGCAAGGACTAAAGGCCAGCCCGTCTGTGCCGATCCCACAGAAAAACCAATGCAGCACAAATTGATGAAAAAAAAAATTAAATCTTGTTCCTGGTTAATTACCAGTTGCCTACCGCGTAAACCCTTCAGGTGAGGACGCCATGACTACAGCACTCCAGACTGCTTTGATACCCTTACAACCTGTTTGCACATTTAACACCATCATTACTCACAAACTAGTCATTAAGCTGGATGACCTGGGCTTTGGATCTTCTCTGTGCTCATGGACAATGGGCTTTCTCAGTAACCAACCGTACCAGCTTAGGATTGGGAACCTTTTCCACCCTCTTACTAAACTTAGCAAATCTATAGGGCTGTGTGCTATACCCCATGATTTTCTCACTGTTTACCCAGGATTCAACCCCATCCTCACCTCACATCCTCATCTCAAACTCCATAATTAAATCAGCTAATGATATCAGAGTGGTTTATGAACAACAACACTCCTGAATTAAAGGAGATAATCATTGACTTCAGGATAACAAAGCCCATCAAATACTGTTTATCAATGGCAATACAGTGGAGAGAGAGTACAGCCTAAATTTCCTCGTCAACCTGGATTGGGTGGTATGCCAGCTGCACAGCCATTGATTAAAAAGACGAGAGTTGCACGGTGAAGGTGGCCCAATACATTATCGGGATAGATCTGAGGTTACACATTATTTCTGTTAGCTGAGAAAAAAGGCTAGCAGCATTAACAGAAACGGCACATATTCTGGCTATTCCCTGTGTGAACTGCTGTCACCGGGTGAAAGAGTCAGGTCAATAAGGTCCAGCACAAATACCCTAAAGAACAGGTTTTTTTCCTAGAAGCTGTGGCCTCCATCACACCAATCCACAAAAACAAATGTAACAACAACAAATCACATGTTGCTCCCCACAACCTCTATAAATATGAAAAACAAATTAAGTTAATCGCATAACACTAAATGCTGCTCTTACATTTATTTCTTTCATTTTCTTATTCATCTCTCCTTCCACATATAGTACATTTCTTTCCTTTTCCTTTTTGTCAAAGAGATGACAAGCAAAATTTCACTATAACTAATAAAAATAATTGTCCTCAATAATAGTCATATTATAATGACAGTAAAGATATCTTTAAGCCAGATTGAATAATATGAGAGAGACACTTAATAAATTACAGAGATTCTCTAGTGCTCTCTTTATTTATGCCTCTGTCTCTGTCATGCTTTCCTCATGAATAATAATGATAAGGTAAAAAAAAAGAAAAAAAAAACATTCACTTATCTTAGGGCTTCTTCACACATTTGTTGCTTGGCCTTTAATTAATTGAATTAGACATTTAATTACCAAAAAAAATGAGACATTTAATTAACAAAAAAAATTGGATAGATTGTTTTTGTTTGTTGATTATGTTAAAACTTCAGTTATTTTGTTTTGTTCCTAGTGGTCATGATGCAAGTCAGATCACATTGGCACTAGGGACAGCAGCAGCATACCCACGTGCCTGCCAGGCTCTTGGTGCTATGCTCTCCAAAGGGGCACTTAATCCTGCAGATATCACAGTTCTTTTCAAGATGTTCAGCAGTATGGACCCTCCACCTGTCGAACTGGTCAGAGTCCACTTTGACGAGATTATTCTGAGATTATTATTCACTTTTAACCAGATTCATATTTTTGCTTTGGTCATCTGTTTACCCAAAGTAAATTATATTTATTACTGTGTCATATGTATGTCATATATGTTGTCATTGTTATCTGTTAATGACAGCCTTTCATAGTACAGTATATGCTTCCATCATGAGGACTATTACCAGTATGGGTTGCTAGTTAACAAAGGTGATTTATGTGAGCCTAATCATAATACTGTTTTAAAAATTTAGATCCGTGTTCCAGCCTTCCTGGATCTTTTTATGCAGTCTTTGTTTAAACCTGGAGCCAAGATAAACCAGGACCACAAACACAAATATATCCACATTCTGGCGTATGCAGCCAGTGTGGTAGAGACATGGAAGAAGGTATTAATATTCGTTTATAAATATGAATACACATCCTGTTGATTTCTTTTGGTTAGGTAAAAACTTTGTGCTTATATAAATATTTTCAATAATATAAAGGTAATCTATTCACTAACCAAAATAAATGTATATCAACTGAGAAAACAGAATACGAATTTGATTATTTTAATTAAGATCTTAACATATGTTTTATCCGTTTTATATTTTTGTCACATTTCACAGGATCTGTGTCTTACTTTTCTTTCAGAGCAAGCGTGTAAATATCAATAAGGATGAGCTGAAGTCTACATCCAAAGCTATTGAGACTGTTCATAATTTGTGCTGCAATGAGAATAAAGGAGCTACAGAACTCGTGGCAGAACTCGGCACTCTGTACCAGTGTATCCGGTCATTGCACATACACCTTTAAACCTTTTGTTTATTATATACATAGACATCTTTCAAGATTCCATATAAGCTATGACTTTTTAGTTACTTATAATACTGTATTGTAACATGAAGTCTTCTGTATGTCAGGTTTCCAGTAGTAGCAATGGGGGTGTTAAAGTGGGTTGACTGGACTGTATCAGAACCTCGCTACTTTCAGCTGCAGACAGATCACACCCCTATCCATTTGGCCTTACTGGATGAGGTAAAATTGTTGCTCGGTATAAACAAATGACTGTGTAAGAGTAGTGTATTTCTTTTGCAGCTGTTTTAGGTATAGCTCAAAAGGTATGTGGAGTGGAATTAAAAACCAAGTAACTTTGTTGTTTGTCTTGCATTTTGTTTAGTTCAGTGTGCATTAAATTATTTTTGTTAAAACAATATAAATGATTACTGTTGTGTAAGACTGTTAGAAAAGGGCACTTTGTTTTGTATTACCTTTTCAGATCAGTACATGCCACCAACTCCTACACCCACAAGTGCTGCAGCTGCTTGTCAAACTCTTTGAAACAGAACATTCACAACTTGACGTCATGGAGCAGGTGCATTTATGTTTACACATATTCTAACATCACACAAATTCTGTAAATTACTTTTGTTTAAAAGAGCTTCTTATATACCAAATTTACTTGTGCTCTTTCATTCTAACATCTCTTAACGACTCCATGATAAGATAATGCATGCCAAATTTGATTATGTGCATACCAAACATGTTTGCATGCTTTTTGTATTGTTGCCGAAGTATGAAGTTTTTTTTTTTTCCATTAGTGACTAATATATAGATGTGTGTGTGCAGCTTGCATCCCAGGATGTCTGATGGCTAAGCGTGAATCCTAGGATGTCCGATGGTTAAACGATTCATGTTAAAAGAACGAGGGATGTCTGCCATCTTTTCACCTCGCTCTATTCTCTCAATTACTTTCACTGCTGTCTCCATTGTTATTGCTTGCCGCTTTTTTGTAGTACCAGCTTCATCGCCGCTGCTTATATGCTTGCTTCCGGACATCCTTGGATGCACGCTGCACACGCGTCACAATGTATGAGGGGACATGTGATCTAACTTCCAAAGTGATCAGTTTGTCCAGAGGGTCGACAATGGCAAGGAAAAACCTGCTGAGATGGCAATAGGAAGAAACCTTGAGATGAGCCAGACTCAATAGGAAACCCATCTTCATTTGGGTGATAGCAGGAATTTATCTGCAGTCATGTTTTGTGTTCGGGGCTGGAAGTTCAATATAACAGACGATATCTTAAAGTAATATGGAGTCCAGTTTATTATTGGAAGCTCAGGTAGAATGTAGGAAATCCCAGTCCTGATTATTGAGTGACTGCAGTCACAAGTCCTCAGAGAACAGCTGTCTGCATCAGTCGAGACCAGGACAGTCTTTTTTTATCCTTAGCCCAGGTAAGACGCCTCTGACGTTGTCTCTGTTGCTTGGCACAAGGAATGTGACAGTTGTAGCCCTGGATATGTTGTGGATACACATTCCACAATTGAACTTTTTCACAATATTAAAATTTTCTGAGATACTGAATTTTGGGTTTTCAGTAACTGTAAGCCATAATCATCAAACTTAAAAGAAATAAACACTTGAAATATAATAGTCTGTGTGCAGTGACTCTATATAATATGAGTTTCACTTATTTCAGAATTGAATTACTGAAATAAATCAACTTTCCAATGATATTCTAATTTATTGAGATGCAATTTAGTGTTGGAGGTTTCATGGCTAAATTTGACCAGCCTGGTGGCCAATCTTTATTGATTACACATTCCACCAGTAAGAGCAGAGCGTGAAGGTTTAATTAGCGGAGTAATAGCACAGCTAGAGGACAAATTGTTGGTGCGCATCTCGCTGGCGCATCTGTGACCAAGAGAGCAAGTCTTTGTGATCCATCAAGAGCTACGGTATCCAAAATAATGTCAGCATACCACCAAGAAGAACGAACCACATCCAACAAGAGTAACTGTGGATGCAAGAGGAAGCGAGTCTGAAAGGGATGTCCGGGTGCTAACCCAGATTGTATCCAAAAAACATAAAACCACACCTGGCCAACAGTTCTCGTGTTTCCACCAAAACTGTTTGTTGGGAGCTCCACAGGGTCATGTACATGGCCGGGCTGCTATAGCCAACCTTTGGTCACTCGTGCCAATGCCAAACATTGGTTTCAATGGTGCCAGCAGCGGAAATCTTGGGCAATGGACAATGTGAAACATGTATTGTTCTCTGATGAGTCCACCTTCAGTGTCATGATTCCCACATCCAGGAGAGTTACGGTATGGAAAGCCCCAAAAAAGCGTACCACCTAGACTGTTGCATGCTCAGAGTGAAGCATGGGTGTGTAGCACAATTCTTGTGCTAGATGGGTGCGTCACTGCCAAGGACTACCGAACCATTCTGGAGTTGTGCACCCAATAGTTTCAAACATTGTATCCTGAAGGAGGTGCTGTGTATCAGGATGATAACGCACCAATACACATAGCAAGGCTGGTGACAGAGTGGTTTGATGAACATGAAAGTGAAGTTGAACATCTCCCATGAACTGCACAGTCACCAGATCTAAATATTATTTTGAGCCACTTTGGGGTGTTTTGGAGAAGCGAGTCAGGAAATGTTTTCCTCCACCAGCATCACATAGTGACCTGGCCACTATTCTGCAAGAAGAATGGATCAAAATCCCTCTGGCCACTATGCAGAACTTGTATCTGTCATTCCCAAGACGAATTGATGTTGTATTGGCCGCAAAAGGAGGCCCTACACCACACTAATACATTATTGTGGTCTTAAACCAGGCATTTCAGTTTCATTGTCCAACCCCGGTATATACAGTCAAGCCCGAAATTATACATATCCCTGGCAAATTCTGACTTAAAGTTACTTTTATTCAACCAGCAAGTTTTTTTTGACCGGAAATGACACGGGCTTCTCCCAAAAAAAAATAATTAGACAGTGTACAAGAGGCATCATTATATAATAATATAAAATATTTCTTAGCTTTTATTTACATTTGAACAAAAAGTGGCATGTACAAAATTAGTCATACCCTTTGTAAACTGTCACAGTCTGTGGGAAAATCCAAAGTTCTATACCCTTCCAAATAGTCCAAGCTGTTCTAAAGCATCCCAAATACCCTGATTCATTGGGAACAGCTGTTTTAATCAACTCAACAGGTGAAAACAGAAGCTCTTTGCTGTTGGTTTGTGAACAGACATGGCTAAGACAAAGGAGCTCACTGAGGACCTGTGGCTGCGCATTGTGGCTGCTCACAAGTCAGGAAAGGGCTATAAGATCATATCTAAAGTTCCAGTGGCTACAGTGCAAATATTCTAAAAAAAAAAATGTAATATGTGAAAAATCTCAGAGGACATGGTCAGAAGCTGAGAGTGACACCTGTGCTGGCCAGGAGGACAGTGAGGGAGGTATAAAAGGATCACCACTAAGGCCATCCTGATGCTCTGCTGGTGGTTCCATGGACGCAGACCAATGTGGACACCACTTCTCCAGATAAAGCGCACAAAAGCTCGTTTGGCCTTTGCAAATGCTCATCTGGACAAATAAGACTTCTGGTCTTTTGTTTTATGGTCAGATGAAACGGAATGTAATTGTTTGGCCGCAATGATGTAGCCTTCATTTGACGTAAAAAAGGAGAAGCCTTCAACCCTAATAACACCATCCCCACTGTCAAACATGGTGATGGGAACCTAATGTTTTTTGGGTGTTTTTCAGCCAGTGAACCACGGAACCTAGTCACAGTAAACGGCACCATGAAAAAGAAGCAATATATCAAAATTCTCAATAACAATATCAGGCAGTCTGCAGAGAAGCTTGGGCACTAGTGGACATTTCAGCACGACAACAATCCAAAACACAGCAAAAGTGGTGAAGAAATGATTAGCAGACAAAAACATTAACGTTTTGCATGGGCCCAGTGGCCTCTGTGGAGGGAGCTAAAGATCAGGGTGATGGCAAGGAGACTCTCCAACCTGAAAGAGTTGGAGCTCATCGCTAAAGATGAATGAGCAAAAATACCAGTGAAGACATGCAAAAAACTGGTCAGCAATTACAGGAAGCGTTTGATTTGCTGTGATAGCCAATAATCTGGCTTTTCTATTGATTATTGAGAAGGGTGTGAATAATTTTGGACATGCCACTTTTTGCTCAAATGTAAATAAAAGATGAGTAATAATTTTTTCCATAATTATGTCTCTTGTACATTGTCTTATTATCTTCTGGGAGATGCATGTGTCATTTCTAATCAAGAAAAAACTTGCTGGTTGAATAAAAGTAACTTTAAGTCAGAAATTGCCAGTGGTATGAATAATTTCGGGCTTGACTGTATATCATCATTCATTAATATTTCTAATGTCACTACCGAGCAGTGTGGCTTTTCCTCCTGTTGCCATGGTGACTCGTGTTATCTGCGTTCCGCTGATAAGGGCACTTTCTCTCTTCATGTATGCTGATTATTCGGGGTAAACTGAGTTTCACAGGTCTGAGTTAGTTTCCCCAGAGTTCAGGCTTAAACTCGGAGTTTGTTAAACCTGCTTCTTGAAATATCCCTCTGATGTCCCTTGACGTGCATCTGCAGGTCAAGGGAAATGTATTTATTCATTTATTGCTTGCTATTTATATGTTGCTGCCTAATAGCTGCCTAAATATGCAAGTGGTAGGTTTTCTTAATAAATTAAATGTTACGTATATTTGCAGCAATGTTAGACACAGTTTCTGTTAATCCTCCTTATCACCTTATCCAAAGTTTTTCCTTTGTTTGCCAAAGTATGTACGGAAGTGTGTGCACACACTTTGTTTTAACTTAGAAACTCGGGGACAGCATACACTAGATTTATTTTCAGTATTAAGGTGTGTGTGTGTGTGCGTGCATTCTTAGCTGGAGCTGAAGAAGACTTTGCTTGACCGCATGGTTCACCTTTTAAGTCGAGGATATGTCCTGCCTGTTGTCAGCTATATGCGCAAATGCTTGGAGAAACTTAATACGGACATCTCGCTCATCAGATATTTTGTAACAGAGGTGAGGCTTGATTTATTTATTTATTTATTATTATTTTTTTTTTTAATAAGCGTAGCACTGAATGCTCAGGAATAGTTATTTTTTTTAAAAAAGCTAAAAAATATCAAACTTGCTCTGTGTAAGTGGTTTTAATATTTTTGTTCCCTTGAGGTACTGGACGTGATCACTTCACCATATACCTCAGACTTTGTTCAGCTGTTTTTACCAATCCTGGAGAATGACAGTATAGCCGGAACTATCCGCACTGAAGGGGAGCATGATCCTGTGACTGAATTCATTGGTGAGTGATCTATAGTCATGTTCAAAAATTCTAATTAGTGTGGATCTGGATTAGAAGAAAAATGTCATAAATTTTATTTAAAATAGTGAAAGCTTCTTACAAGTTACCTGAAGTGAATGTATTTGCTTCTTGCCAGAGACAAATCACTGTTATCAGGTATTGAATTAAGTGTAATCCAACCTTAACCTCTTGAGACCAGAGAATCCTCATCTGAGGAAATGACATTTTCTCAAAACTACATTGTCTATATACACAGTATAATTTGAACTTGTTGAATTCCATGTCTTTTTAGCACACTGCAAATCCAATTTCATCATGATAAACTGAGCCCTGACAACGATTTCTAACTGGTGGAAACTTTGCAGCTGTTTTAAGCCACGAAGACCAGGATTGTAATGTCTAATCCAGAGGCCAATGAAAGCACCCCTGCATAGACATAAGCAGTTTAGAATAAAAGAGCCACATGCGTTCAAGCTTAGCACAGTGATTCCATCATTATGGTTACCATTTATTTTTCAGATGCTAATAAAGATGTCTTGATGGATAGTAGAGCTGAGTATAGTTGAGGCGGTTTACATGGGATTTTTGTAACACAGTTTAGGCTATTTTTAAAAGGTAGCACCTTGTTCTTGAAATGTGTTTTGTTGCAAAAAGCAATTGTTTAAAGCCTTTTCGTTCAAGTAAAAAGGAAATTGACAAACTATTGCTGTGCAGAAGCAAAGGGATCATCATTGGGCAAATAAACAAAACCAGAACTCAATTCAAAGCTTTATTTAAGGTGAAAAAAAAAATAACAGTCAGTTAAAACATACTTTTTTCCCTTTAAATTTGACTTTGTACATGTTTAGTGGATTTTTTTTTTAAATTACTTTTCAATCCAAGGTGGAATGTGCTACAGTGTAAACTAAAACAGGATAAAACCATGAAACTTTACAATTTTCTGTTTATTATACTGGGACTACTGTAACACATTTTCTATTCTCACCATACCTAATAAATTTCAAGTCATTTCCTGCAATTAAGTGTTCAGATGGTCAATCATTTCCTAACCTTAAAAAAGTTAAACATCAGGTCGGACCATGTGACAAGTGAGTCAGATGTAAAGGAAAAAAAAAAATCTATAAAGGTGTAAAGTCTTCAGTATTTAAAATCACTTTTCAGACCCATGTTGGTCATGAAATTTTCTACATTGGACAATAAGAATTTTTTTTTAATTTAAACAGTGGTGTTTACATTGCTGTACCATAATGGTAGGGCTTCAGATTTTCTCACACACACACAAAAAAAAACATATTGCACAAAAAACATAAAGCACAATGTTTTTCAGTAATTGCAATGGATACACAGTGACCATCAGTGCCCTAAATCAGTTGGATCAATCATTCACAGAATTTGCAGTGCAGGGTTGCAGGTGATGTAGTTTGAGGGTGTGCTCAATTTATTCTCCAGATCACTGCATGTAACCTTCTGGCAGGATAGGGTCCCCATACATGCAGTCTTCTTCAACCGCCAGGTTATATTGACTCCCACTGCCACCTTTATAAGCACTGGTCACTATCCTTAACCAGCCCTTCTCCCCCTGTACATAAGTAATAAAGAAAAACATTTCAAATAGCGTTGTTCCGTCTTTCTATACGTGAATACACTGGCAGCTTAATCTAAATAAGATCAACATGAGAAATTAAGTTCTAATTACTGTACTTAACACTACTGTAACATTTCCTGCAATTATACCTAATAAATTATAAGTGTTTAAATCTCAAGTCATGTCATACCATTATGTACTTAGATGGTCAATCATTTGCTAAAAGTAAACGTCAGGCCTGCTAAGTAAGAAGTGATCAAAACTGAGGTGTTTGTGTTACCTAGTTTTGGTAAGCTGCAAGCCATAATTATCAAAATTAAAACAAAAAGGCTTGAAATATTTCACTTATCACTCACTCATCTTCTATACCACTTTATTCTGTACTCAGGGTCGCGGGGACCTGGAATCTATCCCAGGAGACTTAGGGTAACGAGGCAGGGTATGCCCTGGACAGGGTGCCTATCCATTGCAGGGCGCACACACACCCCGGGCAATTTGGGAACGCCAATTAGCCTAGCCTGCGTATTTTTGGACTGTGGGAGGAAACCGGAGTATGAAACATTTCAGTTTACATGTAAAATCTAAAAGCGAGTTAATTATAATTTTTTTTTTTTTTAAGAAAATGTACTTTTTCATGCCTTTGGCAAACTTCACCCCTTTACATTTGGTAGCATTCTATTTGGACCAAAAAAAAAAAAAAAATCAACTTTGACAGAAATAAGACTTCAGGTAAATTTGTTGGTTCATAGCACTGAGGCTCAGAAATCTTACGGGTTTAACCTATACTCCTCCACAGGTCAACGTTTTCCTCCAGAAGGTTTCCTTTGTCCATGTGGTCAGGAGCAATCTAGTCTTTAAGAGGTCACTTTTGGGACAATTGCGTCTTTCTTGGACCCATTTAGTCCATGGGCAACTCATTTTACTGTAGACAGTGATTCTGGTGTTACAGCAGCTTCCAAGCATGGCATACACCTGTCTTGGTGGTTCCTGGCCATCTAAACCAATGTTCTTTCAGCTAAGGGTAACCAGTTTAGGTCTTCCAGACCATGGGACAGTAGCTATAACCACCCAGTTTTATTACATGATATCTGCTGGTATTTAAAAATTGCTTCAAATACCACTTAAATACATTTTAAAAATAAACATGTATATACCGTGATATATATATATTTATATTTCTGTATAGCAATTTTGTGACTCTCCATTGTTAAACAAATAAAACTGAATTGATGTTTCCTGCCCTGTTTAAGTCTACAATCCTTTCTCATATCTGCACTGACCTCCTTGGTCTCTCATTGAACTCTGTGTTGCTCAATCAAAACCATTTCTATATTGACACAGATACTACCTGAAGTCAATCATGATCACGTGACATTGAGACGGCTTGGGGTTGGCAGGTTAAGACATTCTCTACTGAAATAATAACCAAAGTGTATGTGTGTACATTCTTTTTAACCCTTTTTATATAATTTGGAACTTCTGTTGATATTAGAAAGTCCAAAATAATAATTATTTTTTGCTCCAAATTCTTGGTATTTTCTTTCCCCAAAGACCAGTTCAAAGAATTGAAAAACCCAATATTGTCATCACATTCATGTTTGTGATGTCATGTGATATAAATTTCTGACTGCAAGTGTACATTTTTATTACCAATTTACTTTTGCTCACTTCACAGTCAGGCTGTATACTCATTTCACTATGCATTGTACCGTGTATAACTGCACAACACACAAACCCTTCAAATCCATGAAATGATGTCAGTGTTTCAGATAACAAGTAGATACTTATTTTACTTTAGAGTGGTTAAAACATTTTTTACCTATTAACTGCTAAAATATTAATTTTTAAAGGAATCCAACTAATAAATTATTTTAAATAATAGATCCGACAAACCCTGATCACCAAATGTGCATTTAGGAATCCATAAGACTATCAAACATTAAAGCAAATACATGTATATTTTACAATTAAGATATCTAGTGTCACACTTACCCATGGCTCACCCCAGGAGTTACGGACCACCCAATACTCTACTCCATTTTCGTCAACACCCCAGCCAACCACAGACACAATGTGGTTAATATTGGGATCCTGTACATACTCGGAATATACACCCCCAGTGTATGCATCCAGTTTGTCAGTAGCCATTATTCCACAACTAAAAAGAAATAAAATTAGTATTACTAAACCTAAAATTATGCAAAAACATAAATCATCCAGCAGAAGGGGTTCGATCCTATATAAACAAAATGCATTTGATACTTGCATATGCACATTTAGGAAGCTGCTTTCTCATTCCATTTCTAAATTTTATTTACTGACAGGTGAAAATTTTATACAACTTATTTTTTCTGCATATCCCACAGTTGCTCGATTGAACTGAAATCTGGAGACCTTAAAACACCAAACTGGTTACTTTCCTCAAACAATTCTTGAACCATTTTTTGCAGTTTGTCAGGGCACATTATCCTGCTGATAGAGGCCACTCTCATCAGGGAATACAATTTCCATGAAAGGGTGTACATGGTCCGTAACAATGTTAATCTGACATGTACCACCTACATAAACATCCATATGAATGGCAGTACCCAAGGTTTCCCAGCAAAACATGGACCAAAGAATCACATGGCCTCTGCTTGCCCATGGTGCATCCTGGTGCCAACTCTTCCCCAAGTAAGAGACGCACTCACCCACCTAGCCATCCATATGATCTAAAAGAAAATATGATTAATCAGACCAGGTCACCTTCTTCCATTGTTCTGTGGTTCAGTTCTGATGCTCATGTGCACATTGTAGATGCTTTTAGCAGTGTATACAGCCTGGGCCCATACACAAACTGATATATTGTGTGGTCCGGCACATTTCTATCACAACAACCAATAACTTTTGCAGCAATTTGAGTTACAGTAGCTTTTCTATTCACATGCCTGCCTCCATGCTCCATGAGGAGCCATGTGCATCAATGAGCCTTGAGCCCACTACCCTGTTGATGTTTCACCAGTTTTCCTTCTTTGGATCATTTTTGGTAGACCCTGACCACTGGAGACAGGGAACATCCCATAAAAGCTGCAGTTTTGGCGTTGCTCTGAGCCAGTCGCCTAGCCATCACAATTTGGCCCTTGTCAAAGTTGCTCAAATTTTATTTTTTTTTCTGTTCCCAATACTTTATCCCATTCATTTATAGGCACCATTTTAATGGAGATAATCAATGTTATTCACATCACCTGTCAGTGGTCATAATGTTATGGCTGATGTATAGGTGAATGTGTGTCATCATTGGATGATCAGTCACAATTTTAAAACACAATTTCACGACTTGTAGATACTCTACCCTTATGGAGCAAATGGATCCCAAAAAAGAGTTTTACTCATGATTCATAATAAATAATATTTAATTATTTTATACACTTGTGTGCTGAATTATTAAACTTTAAAGAGGAATTAAGATGTTGCATAATCATGTGATCATCCATACTTGTTTTGTATGCAAATTGAAAAATCATAATGAGTAAAATCAAACAATGAAAATTATCAGTCTTTCCAGTAATATTCCTTTTCATGTACCTGATGGGTCCTGAAGCATAAATCTCAGCTTTCATCTTCTCCAAGCCAGTGACGGAACCATAATCTCCAACCTTCCAGAGAGTATAATTCTTCACAACATTGCACTGACCAAATGTAGTGCATGTGCCACACTGGTTAAATGGCTTGCATTCTGAAAGAATGCACACAGAAGAGAGATCATATTTCACTTTCAGTGGAATTAGACAAAATGTTAAGTGAATATAGGTTTGGTATGTGAATTTTAAACACTCATTGGACGAGAGGTCATTTTGTACACGACCTGGATCAAAAGTGTCGCACACTATATTTTCGTTGAACTGCCTTAATTATGGTGGGCAACATGGGGGCAAATTCATGTGTAAAAATTATTCCGTATGTTCCCAAAACAACTCACAATTTCATGGAATATACCCATTCCATCAGGAAAGAAAAAGATATCCACTCATAGGATACCCTGGTCATTTAGGCAAAAGTGACCCATTCTTTTATTATTTCTTCCGACTTGGAGAAAAAAAAAGTGGCAGAGCATTGCTTCATTGTGCTGCAGCAGCACTACACCAATGTCACTTTTGGATTAATGTGAAAGTGACAAAATTTTATTGTTCAGATTGAGGTTACATTGAAGATTTTTTTAAAAATATTTTATATATTATATATGTATATACATATATACACACACAGTGGTGTTCAAAATAATAGCAGTGTGTTGAAAAAAAGTGAGTAAAGCGCCATATCCATATAATAACTTTTAATTTAAATCACATAAATGCATTGGACACCCTGCACATTCTATTTTGAATCACAACATGAAGAAAAATGTGCTAAATGTATTATTAGTTTAATGTAAGTGAAGAAA
>JAQQZS010000036.1:26981563-27003096 GCA_030068045.1 Platyallabes tihoni
AGAATTACTTTTTTTTTTTTTTTTTAACAGTTCCTCTTTTTCACATGTTCAAAAGTGAAACTGACTCATAAGCAGAACAGTTGCAGGAACTCAGGAACTGGGTCACTGGTATTTTGATGGCTTGTTGCAGTTTGCTTCTTGGTCATTTCATGACAAGTTATGGAGAATGACACTATTTGGTCCCACATTTAGGAGCAGGAGTAAGAGCTATTCATCAACATTCTTAAAAAATCACTCTTATCTCCACCAAAATGTAGGAGAGCTCTAGAGGTGTCCTGGTTCGGAGTAGCGAGGAAATGGAGTTCAGGCAGAGACGCGTGCGGAGGAGGTATGTTTTAGTAACGCAGCATAAAAGACACGTTTGGACAAAAATGGGGAAAAAAAATTGCGTGTAACTGGTCCAATAACAAACATGTTGTATGCTGTCTCCATAGGTGACTGATAATGTATGTTTTTTAATAACAGCATAGACGCAGCTTTGAAACAGTGACACAGCCGACAGTGTCGGAAATAACAAATTAAACTCTGCTCTTCATCATACATTCATACCCACCGTCAAAACAGGCTGCACTCAGGAAGTTGTGGTCATTACCCATGGCACACACATTAAAATAATGATAATTAAATATACATTTTATATCAAATAATTTGTTTATTAGGTTGCTTAAACTTCTTAGATTCTCTGTTACGTCTCAAACTCCTCTGGGGTATGTGCGGCAAACTTTCACAAATCGCCTCCACTCACTCTTTATCTTTAGCCGTAAGAGTAGGGCAGAATTTAGCTTTAATTATTTCTTTACATTTTACTCCCGCCTCCGCAAGCAAAATGCTGTCATCCTCTTTCCAGTTTCGCTTTCTTTCCAAATTCATTTTGATCAGATTAAGACAGCCCTACAAAGAAATAGAATGTAATTATAGAAACAGTCGTGATTGAAGCAGACTGATTAGGGTCACGCATCTATAAGTTTTGTCTGTGTGCATAAAGCTTTAACACAACTGCAGCTGATTTCAGCATTTTACTTTTCCACCACTGAAAACTAGATAAACCTGTCAAAACTACAATACCCACTATAACATGCAGCCTACTTTTTGGCTCTGTGTCATAAAAAAGTGACGTCACATGTTTTCCTTGGCGCAGTCCTACTCCTTGCTGGGGAAGAAAAAAAAGAAAAAAGAAAAAAAAAAAGAGTAGGAAGCTTCATAAATATCTTTCTTTTATGTCCTTCTCTGAGTTAGGAAGATTCCCAGGTTTTGAGTTAAATTAATTTTAAGCAGATTCCTACCAGTGGTTCTGAGATAATTAGTAAATTCGAGCCCTGGTCGTGTTTATAAGTGTTAAATTTGCACTTGGTAGCTGTTCTTGGGATACATTCTTGGCTGCATTTCTGAAGTGGTTAATGCAAGACTTAAGCTGAAGGTCTTTTCCAACTATATCTTTATTGTTTTACTTCATATCAACTGGGGTGGCATGCAAAAGCAAAATTTCAAAAACCTGTATTCCCAATTACACTTGATTTTTCCAAATAGGTTTTAGCTTTTGGTTAAATTACCTACCTTAAACACAACAAAGTCTATCATGTTACGTAGTTCTTTTTATTTACACTTCATGATAAACAAATTAAACATATCTTCTTATCACATAACATATACAGATAAAAGAACATGGACTGACTAATAAAAATAAACACAAAAAAACATGCTCAAGATAGTGAAGAATCAGTTTACCTATCTTGTTATTACAATTACAAGAAAACATAAATTTTTCTTTAAAAAGGTTTTTATTAGGTTGCTGAACCAAACAAAAAGGGACTTGGCTCAATGGTCACCACTGTCCATGTCCCTGGTGGGCCAAATTAATGCCATTAAAATGAGTATTCTTCCTAAATTGTTATATCTTTTTCAGTCTGTACCTGTTTTTATTCCCAATTCTTATTTTTATACATTGGATTCAATTATATCTATATCAATTATATATATTGAACAAGTCCCTACTTCAAATATCTAAAAGAGATAGAGGCATGGCTCTAACCAATTTTCGTACTACTAGTCGTACCTACTGGGCAGCAAACATTCGATGTGTCATGTTTTGGGCATATTTTCATAACCAACCTAATCGGCCTACCTGGGTGGAAATGGAGATAAACTTTGCACTTCTTGAATCTGCACTCCCCATTTCCTCAATTAAATCGATCAATAATTCTGTTATTCGGCATACTTCAGGAAGTAGAGTGGTTTTCTGGGCTTTTCTCTTTCCAGACCCATCATCTCTAGGAATGGTACAGTAAGGACATCAAGCTTTGCAAAGACTTTTGTGTTGATCATAGGTTTGCATAATTTAAACAGCTTTCTGAATTGTTTAACCTATCCAAATCTCACTTTTTCAGATATTTGCAAGTAAGACACTTCATTAGCACTTCAATAACAAATTTCCCTGAGGCTCCGGATACAAATATTATAGATAATTTCCTGTTTGTTTCCATTTCCTTTTTTAGACATGTAAGGCTGGCTTGGAGTCAGAGATGGGTGGGGTGGGAGGTATGGGGGTTATAAGGGGTTTATAATGTATGCATTGGAACACTACATGTTTATACATCCCTGTTTAAAATCAATAAAAATATTGTTGAAAAAAATACATGAGAGTTTTGTTCTCTACATAGGTCTTTTCTGTAGCTAGCAACAGTAACCAGGCTAGCTCACATCTATATGCAGGCCAAGGGGAAATAGGAAAATTTACCTGGCATCAGAAAGATCACATTTGTTGCCTGCAATGGCCACCACTATGTTAGGTGGTCCATGCTGACGAAGCTCCTTTACCCAGTTCTTTAAAGTTAGAAAGGACTCCTGAGAGAGAGGGGAAAAAAAATCATGCTTTATGTTACATTATACTGTACAACATTTACCGACTAGACATAACAGCACTAGAGTGTTTTCTTATATGTAATCATTAAATAACAATTGGTCGCCAGCATGGGTGGAAGCAGGCCAGGAAGGTCTGCAGTACTAGAAAGAGGCAACACTTTAAACAACACTTTATCTCCTTAGTAACTTCCAAATCTTTCCAAATTGCCTCTGAACCGTTCAATTTGTTTTTGTTCAAGTTAACTAGCGTCTTTAAAACAAGGCTGAATCCTAAAGCCCTTTCCCAAAAAATTCTGATCAAAGGCACTATCCTGTGTGTAACCCCAAGGGATTGAACACCATACATAGCACACTAGTTTTCCATTTTATACTGTTTATATATTTACATGAGGATGTGTTAAACAACAGGGAAAATGGGACACTTGGATGGATTAATCACAATGGATTAACATCCCTTTCCCCCTTCAAAATTCTACAAACAATACTACATAATGACAAAGTAAAAACAGGGGTTTGGAATGTTTTGTTAATTTATTTAAAAATAAGGACTGTGAAATAGCTCCTTTACATAAGTATTCGGACCCATAACTTAGTACTTAGTTGAAGCATCTTTGGCAGCACTGATGGTCTCTTTCTTGCGTTTCTATACAGGATGATGTAGATTTATTCGATTGTAGGGATAATAATGAGGTGATGTGCAGTGCCTCATTCCCCCCCACACACTCCACCAAGTACTGTGTCGTTAAACCACAAGATTCTGTGCATCATGGTCTGAGAGTAAATCAGGTACTTTTTGGCAAACTCCCAGCAGGCTGTACATGTACCTTTTAATGATGAATGGCTTCTACCCGGCCACTCGACAACACGGCCAATTCTAAACATAATAATTATCTGATCGTATTGGGTCTCAGTATTTATTAAATACAACCTTAGACAAACAACAACATATAACATTTTTGGAGTTCAACATTCTAAAGTGAGAAAGATCATTCAGCAGTAGAACACGAGTGGATGTCACAGCGCATTCACCACAAGGCCGGACTGTTTAGGTATGCTTAGAAATGCTTATGCTTTGGTAAGTACAAAAAACCCTAACAGCTACATTTCAGACCCTACAGGCCTCACTGAGCATGTTAAATGTTAAAATTAAAAGTACAATTAAAAGGAGACTGAACAAGCACGGTTTGCACTTTTCTGTCTAAAAGGAACATGGAAGCATGACTGAGCTTCAAAAAACTCCATCTGAACAAACCACAAGGCTTTTGGGACAATGTCTTATGGACAGATTGTGGTGTTGTTTGGCTTTATTGCCCAGGGCCATGTTGGAGAACTAAACAGCATTTAAGCAGAAACACCTCATACCCACTGTCAAGCATGGCAGAGGAAAGATGATGATTTGGGCACCTTGCGGTCATTGAGTCGGCCATGAACTCCTCTGTATACCGGTGGCAAATGTGGAATACTCCCCCCCAAAAAAACAAACAAACATAGAATTAGGAGAGGGGGCCTTCCATCTACTGTCTCTTGATCTAATCTATAATTGCCATTGGGTTCTTAGTTACCTGTCTGACCAAGATCCTTAATCCCTGATTGCTCAATTTGATTGGTTGGCAAGATCTGGAAAGACTGCTGGTTTTCCAAATCTCTTTGATTTGAGAATAATGGTTTAAATAATATTTTCTTAATTCCTTAACCAGATCTGAGTATTGACACATTCAGTTGGTCAGGTCTAGGCTCAGCAAGGTTATGTGACAATAAAATGAAGTCAGCTGATGACCTGAATGTACTGAATGACCAGGTTATCACATCTATGATCATACATATTTCTTCCCACAGGGATCAGGCATATTCCAGGATACAAATTATCTTAGTTAACATCAATGAAATCAATGAAGTTAAGTGAAAAGATAAAGTTTCTTTCAGAATTTTATTTAATAAGTGAATTTTATTTAATAAGAGGAGTATTCTAGACTCATTGCATGAAACTTCAAATATTTCAAGTTTTTGTTTTAGTTTTGATACTAAAATTATCATGAAAATATATCCACATTCATCACACATGCATTACATGCATTTTCTAAATATTTTCTGGTCAAATATCGTTACTATAAACAATAAAGAAATGATTTGTACCTCTTTTGTAATGTCATAAACAATGATGGCTGCAGCTGAGCCTCTGTAGTACATAGGGGCAAGGGCACGGAACTATGGGTATGAAGAAAGACAAATGATTAGTGTTATGGAGTGAGCAAATGATGTTTGTCCACAACTGCATTCCTTGGGTCAATAACTGATAAATAAAAATGTCATGATCAAATGGAAAGTTTTATATAATATACAAGTCAAGAAATCAATTCAAAGCCATTAAGATTTTTTAATCATTATGTTTATTATTCTCTAGGCACTTATCATTTAAGTATACATCTGTATTTTCTTACCCATATGATAATGACACACACCACAACTTCTACATAACTTCTAACAAATTCTACCTATTGGTTGCACTACATCACACTTGAGGTTCAACTACAGGTTGGACATACCTGTATTGCTTATTGCAAATTCAATATTCAGTTAAAATAAACTGTTGACATGATACCAATTTTGGCTGACACTGATTTTCAATTTGGTCGTAAGAACTAAAATTGACAGCATACAAAAATGTTGTAACTTTAATGGAAAATTCAATAATATGCATTTAAGAAAACATATTATTACAGTGCAAAAATATTCATACCTCTTAAACTTATACACATTTTGTCGCGCTACAACCACAAACGTAAATGTATTTTCTTGAGATTTCATGTGATAGACAACAAAAAGTGGCACATAATTGTGTAATGGAAGGGAAATAATAAATTGTTTTCAATTATTTTTGCAAATAAAATCTGAAGAGTGGTTTGCATTTGTATTCAGCCCCCTTTACTCTGATACCTCTAACTAAAATCCAGTGGAACCAACTGCCTTCAGAAGTCACCTAACTAGTAAAGAGTCCACCTGTGTGTAATATAATCTCAGTATAAATACAGCTGTTCTGTGAAGGTTTGTTAGGGAGCATGAAGCCTAAGGAACACACCAAACAGGTCAGGGATAAAGTTGTGGAGAAGTTAAAAGAAGGGTTAGGCTATAAAAAAAAACATCTTTCAAACAGTTCAAACAGCTTTGAACATCTCACGGAGCACTGTTCAATCCATCACCCAAAAACTGAAAGAGTATAACTGCAAACCTTGAACAACACAACTGCTAACATCCACCTAAATCGACAGCCAAGTGACCCTAGGAGAGCATTAATCACAGAAGCAGCCAATAAGTAACTGCAGAGGAGCTGCAGAGACCCACAGCTCAGGTGGGAGAATCTGTCTACCACTATTAGTCATGCACTCCACAAATCTGGCCTTTATGGTAGAGTGGCAAGAAGAAAGCCATTGTTGAAAAAGTCATGTTTTGCAGTTTGCGACAAGCCGTGTGGGAGACAAAGCAAACATGTGAAAGAAGTTGCTCTTGGCAGCTGAGATCAAATTGAATTTATTGGCCTATCTACAATACACCATGTGTGGTTGGAAGACTAACCTGAAAAAAATCTGTTACAGTCTGCAAAAGATTTGAGTCTGGGGCAGAGATTCACCTTCCAGCAGGATAACAACCCTAAACATACAGCCAGAGCTACAATGGAACAGTTTAGATCAAGGCGTATTCATGTGTTACAAAAGCCATGTCAAGTCCAGACCTAAATCCAATTGAGAATCTGTGGCAAGAAAAAAAAAATTGCCATTGGAAATCTTCTTGCAAAGACATATGGGCAAAAAATTCACTATCTAGATGTGCAAAACTGCAAGAAACATACCACAAACCACAAAAGAATTGCAGCTGTAACTGCAGCGAAAGAAGGTTCTACAAGGTATTGACTCATGGTGGCTGAATACAAATGCACGCCACACTTTTCAGATATTTTTTGTCAAAAATTTTGAAAACCATTTTCCTTCTAATTCACAATTATATGCCACTTTTTGTTGGCCCATCACATAAAATCCCAATAGAATACATTTACGTTTGTGGTTGTAACATGACAAAACGTGGAAAAGGTCAAGGGGTATGAATACTTTTGTAAGGCACTGTAAAAAACCTTTACCTTTCCTACTTTAGTTTTTAATCATACACAAATACAAAAAGAGTAAACTCTATTATAAAGTGTTTATAAGTATAAAAAGGTAGGAAGCTCCATACATCATGCCCTTATTAAATAGATGTGGTGTAGCATGTATATTTCATATTACTTCCATTATATCATTATAGCTAATTAAGGAGATGTAGATGTCTTACACTCAGGGAGCACTTTTTAGAAACACTACGTTAGAAACCAAAGTTCTCAGAAACATTACTATGATATGTTGACATGATTGCATCATGCAATTCATGCAGATTCAATGTGAATTTCTAATTAAACAAATCAGACTGAAAAGGGCAGATTGAACTTATTATGGTTATGCAACCAGTTTGAAACAAGTTTTACTTTGTGACAGGGTCTTTATCAGGTTGGAAGTAGCCATTAAAATATCAAAAATCAGCAACAATATTCGAGTAGGCTATGGAGGTCAAGCAATGATAGTGTTATTAGTAGTATTATTGTCCCAAAGCATTCCACAAAAACATTCTATACATTATTACAAACAAGCCTGGGCAGTGGTCATAAGGTAGGCTGGATCCATGGATTCATGCTTTTCACACAAAATTGTTAACATATAAACTGTGTGCCTGAGGAGTGGAGAATCATCAGGCCAGACTACCTTTCGCCAGTATTCATCTTTGCCAGTCTTGGTGATCCTCTGCCCACTACAGTATATCAGGATTTACAGAAATTCTCAAACCCGACTTTCTGGCTTAATCAATCATACCCTGTTCAAAATTACAGGGATCACTTATTCCTCATTAAAATAACAGGTGTGAACATTATGGAAGCCAAAGGAGATTTAATTCATTGCTAATGAAGGACTGGCTGATTAGATAATTACCTTAATGAGAATTAACTGACCAATTATTCCTAATAAAGTGCTACTGTTGGAGTACTGTTAGCTAGCTTATTTGCAAGTTTGACCTATATTATGTCTGCAGTGCTTATTATACAGCCATGGTATTATTTACAAACAACAAGGGATGCTTTGATACTGATACTAATATGGTATTCATCCGATACTGTACTTCCTATGGACTCCTATGTACTCATACTGAAAAAAAAAGTTCTAGTAGCAACATCTGATACCATGCTATATTACAAACCTGGTGTGTGCGGTCATGTAAGTGAATGTATGACATTAACACAAGACAGCAATTTGGACTTTTTTCATAATTAATGATAATCAAAACAAAACAGAAAGTGAACTGTGCGATGCAAAAATACCAAGAAGACGAACCACCATTATCTTTCTAGAATATAAAAACCTTGTGATTGTGATACAAAACAAAATTAAAAATCCTGTGACAACAATGAACATTGAATAATTCACTGGTTATACCATTAAAAAAAAAGTAGCTGACAAGTGATTCTGACATAATATATATTTGACGGAACAGTCTGACAAAATATAGGGCATCGGTGGCTCAGTGCCACCCAATGCCCAAACCCCAGCCACAGGATGGAGAGCCGGTCACATGCCAGGATAATCGGGGAGGATTTCGTCACGAAGGGCATCTGTCATAAAACCTGTGCCAAGATGTGTACGGATTAGATGATCCGCTGTGGTGACCCCTCGACGGGAGCAGCCGAAAGACTAACAAGGTAACTCTATAGAAACACTGTGCTGTTTGACCACAAATTTAACAGTACATGACTAAATGTCATCTTGTATCCAAAATATAGCAACACATGCATTTGTGCTAAATAAATACATTTCTTGTAGGAATGCACGACTCTGCCCATTCTAATTGTAAGACATTTTCCTTTTGACACCATGCATGCTCCTTCAAGTATTTTAGCACATCACTGTAACAGTAAAACTTGGATGTACCTGGATGTAAGAAAACAGGCAGATTAAACAATGAATGTACCCAGCCCAGTCACTGAAGGAAACACCACTATTAGACCTATGCTACTGTACAAAAAATGCAATAGAACATTATGCAACAAATTAATGATGAATTAATTGAATTAATGAAAAAAATAGGCATTTACCCTAAACTGGAAAGCAGATTTTACAAATGTAATAACACGCATGTCTCTTTAGTATCAATAGCTGATCAACATCCATGTGTTACTGTAGTTGGAGGTCACATGAGCTACTGGTGATCTTGTCTAAAACCAAACAGAGCTGATTTGATTAATAAAAAGTAAAGACAGTGATAGAGATAGTATTGAAGTAGTAAGGAATGTTTGGTTTTAAACAAGATCACCAGTTGCTCATGTGACCTCCAACTAACACATGGATGTTGATAGGCAGCATTCTGCTCTGACAAATTCTATTAATAATTAACGGAAACAAATAAATACATACAGTGGGGCAAAAAAGTATTTAGTCTTCTTCTTTAAGAGGCTCCTCGGTTCTCCACTCGTTACTTGTATTAATGGCATCTTTTATCAGTATAAAAGACACCTGTTCACAACCTCAGTATAAGACACCTGTTCACAACCTCAAACAGTCACACTCCAAACTCCACTATGGCCAAGACTAAAGAGCAGTCAAAAGACACCAGCAACAAAACAAAGGGTATATAACAAAGTATTGACATGAAATTTTGTTATTGACCAAATACTTATTTTCCACCATAATTTGCAAATAAATTCTTAAAAAATCCTACAATGTGAGTTTCTAGATTATTTTTTTTATTTTGTCTCTCATAGTTGAGGTATACCTATGATGAAAATTAAAGGCCTCTCTCATCTTTTTAAGTGGAAGAACTTGCACAATTGGCGGCTGACTAAAGACTTTTTTGCCACACGGTACATGATAGATGAGTAGCGCATTCTCATGCATATTTGTATCGTGTAGCTCCATAAATAAGCAATAAGTCACTCTCTGAACTGTCTAAAACATTCTTTCATTTTACTAAAAACAAGCCACAAAACTATTAATTGATATCATCTCCTTAATGTAAATGCCACAAACATGGAATAACAATGAGGAGGGAAGACTGGAGAAATAAGTTGGAGAGATGAGTTTATACCAAACATCAGGTATAAAGGGAGAACAAAAAAGGACAATAGACTGAGACTTTTGGGACACCTTTGTAAAATATGCACAGAGCAGATGTGAATCCCCTCAATATGACCTGTTATAATTCTCTTTAGGTATAAAGCAAATCATTGCTGCATGATGCCATGAATTTCAAGACACCCAATGTCTTGTAGTTACAATAACTATCAAATGCAAAGGGTCAAGGTGAAGACTGATGACAGCTGATCTAGGACCATAGTACACCTCAGTGATGGCCATTAAGGGCAGTTTCTGTGGAATGTGAACCCAGAGGGGTTAGGATCTTGGAAGTTGTTCAGGGTAAGATGAGAGTTGATTACAGATTGTATGAAAGGATTTTACAAAGTGAAAAGTGATACTATTTGATAGTTGCAGCTGTCTGACTGATCCAGAGTGGGATTCTTCAGTATGTATGGTAAATAATGCTTGCTTCCTCAAACACGGTTGGTATATGACCTGTTGATATGATCATTAAAAATAATAGCGATTAAGGGAAGGAGGTTTTGTGAGATGGTCTGAAACACTGAGGAAGGGATAGGATCTACAATGGGGAGGTGGAGGCATTGTATGTGCCAGAGAAAGATCAAGGAAAGTAAATCCAGAATGTGCAGTTTAGGAGTTACGGGAGGATCTTGCAGAAGCTTCTAGTTTTTACTAGTAAAAGCTGGTCTTTGATCAAATGAGAGTTTGGACAGGAGAGTATCGTATCACAATATTTATTGAGCTGTGATTTCCTCTACATTCTCTCTACTCCTCTCAATGCTCTCCATCAGGGAATATGACAAGAAAGCCCATGACTCCAGGCTTAGAGGGTGATAGGGTGCAAGAACCTACAGAGGAAGAGGATACACAGCGGAACTTTAAGGAAAGGTATTGATATTTGATATTAAGCAAGACAGGGACGGTAATTGACAAAAATACCAAGTGTTTACTGGAGATGTGGAGCGGAATAGCATGTCTGTATCTGGAGATTGACTAAACACCAGGACATTTCTTACCTTGTGTATGGAAGGACAGATTTGAATGTCAGGTGAATGTCAAATCGGTTGATTGAAGAGGCAACTGAAATTGCATGGAATTATAAGGATGAGTGAGAAGCAGTGACAAAGCAAACTTGTCACAGCCACCCCTACTAGATTCACATGGGGCCTTCTATACAGTGGACTGGGAAAGGTAGTAGTAGGGTAGATGAGGTTACTGGGAGTATGGAGTCTGGTTCGTGTGGGGCTGAGAGGGATGCCATGTAAGTAAGCTTAACCCTTTGAACCAAGCTTTGTTTCTAACCACAACTGCTTCTACACCTTTAATATATACTGTACATCTTGGTAAGCCCTACCTACAAAATTCACACCCTCAGTCTTGTTGGATGCCTGAGAAAATTAATTAGCATTGACCAACAAACACTTCAAAACAGAAAGAATCACACAAAAATCATATAATGTGGGATTTGTTTTTATACCTTAACATATAAAAACAAATCCCACATAAAATGTTTTAAATCTGAAATGTATGTATGTATGTACTGTATGTACAGTATCTATCACACTTACTTAGTCTTAGTAAGCTGCCAACAAGACGCAACTTAAAGGGGACACTTAAAGGGGAACTACTTTTGATTGTAGACACTTCCAAACAACATTATAGAATCAACATTAATTAAGGCATGAAGCTGGATCAAACAATCAAGTAAATATGACACAAAGAATAATCCCATATTACCAGTCAAGAATAAATCCAACATAAATCACAGAAGCATAGCTTCCAGGTAGCAATAACTTAAAAAAAAGTTCATAAATGTATTACTGAGTTTCACTGCTATTCTGGTAAATGTGTTTGTATACCCTTTCTTGTCCGGCTGTATCCCAAATAAGAAACTTATGAAGCTCATTTTGGTACTGTACCGTCTTCGTCATAAATGATGCCCTGCAAAAAAGACATGAAAGTAGAATAATTATTTGGTACAACTACTACCAAAGTGTAAACACTCCCGCACAGTAGCATAAATAATACGCCTTTTCATGATCCTGGTAATGTTAATATTCATTGTGTGATAATATTCAAAATGACTACTGAATGAGTAAAAAAAGAGCTTACCCAATTGTAGGATTAATGTTGGGATCAAAGCTGTCCTCTACAAATCTGCACACAATACTTGACTTTCCAACCCCAGTGTCCTAGAACACAATAAAAAAAAATTATATACATACATACACACACACACCTTAACGTAAGTCAATCAGATAAGGAAAAAAAATCATGAGTTTTAAAAGCCCAGATATTTTGTATGTATATTAAAGATACAATAATTTATAGGCTGTACATTGGTATTGTCCAATATTCGCCTTTTCAACTGCCATCGACTGTCAACACATATGTCGGCATTCATCGACAGCAGTGGCCATGGATATTTTTCTGTTGCCACACATTCATTTTGCACTGGTTACATAGTGTGTTGGATAATTGTGTTCTGACTAGGTTAGGGGTCGGCAACCTTAAACACTTAATGAGCCATTTGGACCTGTTTCCCACAGAAAAGAAAACTCCGGGAGCCACAAAACCCATTTGACATTTAAAATGAAGATAACACTCCATATATATAGTTTTTAGCTTTATGCTATGTATAAAAAAAAATCTACAAAAAAAATTGCTACAGAGAAAATAAATTTGTATTTCTGCATACAACAAAAGCATTTTGAACTCTGAAAAAATAAGGACACTTTCAAATAAAATACTCAATGTCTATTTGAGTCCTGCTCTTAATTACGAGATAAAAAGCCGAAATTAAATTATCCACCTGCAGCAAACCAAAAGTGCCGTCATCCTTTAATCGTGTGTACTGGAGCGTGCAGTCAGTGGTAAACCTGAATAAAACCGGGGGTCAAAAAGAGACATGGGTTGCCGACTCCTGGACTAGGACAACTGTAGCATACCCAGCTTTGGAAGAGCTAATATAGCATCTTAGTTTGGGGAGTTCTTTTCACTTATGGAAAAGTATGCTCTACTGGGTGGTGATCAGGAGACTGACTTGAATATCCCATGTCTTTGCTTTGGGTAATTTCCACTGTATGTTTTGGGTCATTATCCATCTGCAATATGAAGAGGAGTCATATCAGTTTTGCAGCATTTGGCTAAATCTGAGCAGAGAGTATAGGTTTATTCACATTAGAATTAATTTTGCTACATTTATTAGCAGTCATGCCATCAATAAACAACAGTGACCCAGTTGCATTGGCAGCCATACACCTATGCTGCCTCAAACACTGCATCCATCATGTTTGAAAGATCATGTGGTATGCTTTGAATAATTCTTGTATATGTTAATTTTGTTTTCATCAGATAATAGAATCGTTTCACAACGATTTTAAGAAAGTTTTCTGGCAAAGTCTTATCTGACCTTTCTGTTCCTGAGCATTACCAGTGGTTTGGACCTTGTTGCGAAGCATTTGTATTTGCATCATCTCTTGAGTGTAGACTTTGACAATGACATATCTATCTCCTCAATGGTGTTTTTGACATGGCAAGATAGAATTCATCCAGAGAGACAGAGAGAATTCTGAAGTCATCCACTTTGGTTGTTTTGCAGGGTCTTACAGGCCTTTTGCTGTTGCTGAGCTTGCCAATTAATTCCTTCTTACTCCTGTTCCAAACTGTTGTATTGGCCACTCCCAATATTTTTCCTATCACTCTGATGGGTTTATTTATATTTTTGTCAGCCTAATGATGGTCACCTTCCTTTCATAGACACCGGTCTGGACTTCAATGTTGAGAATTCAAGTGAACAACTGTCAAATTCCAGCACTGACTTATTTAGTAGGATTGCACCAGCCAGACTAGCCTTTGCTTCCTGCAGACATAAATGTGCCTTAGGTGATTCTGTCATGTGTTTACTTGTGTATATAATTGATAATGAATGTTAATGTTATGGCTGATCAGTGTGTGCATACATACATAAACACAGAGCCAACATAATTTTCAGACCCTTTCAAGTTTTCCATATTTTGTGTTTCACATTCATCTTAAAATTGATTCAAATGACTTTTCCTCATTCGTAACAGTACTTTACAATGGTGTTTGGAGTTTTTAGTTTATAAAAGATTGATCCCTTTTTGTATCCTTGCAATTGAGCTCTGGTTCAACCTATTCCTGTCATTGGTCCATGAGATGCTACCGGATACCACTACAACCGGATTGGAGTCCATCTATGGTTAATTGAATTAATTAGACATAATTGGGGAAAACACAAACCTATCTCACTAAAAGGAACATGAAAATCCTGTGGTCTACTGGCACAATTTCCAACAAGTGTGTGGAGGAAATCAGGCACTGCACATCGCCATATTAATACCATCCCTACCATCAAATGAATTTCATGTCTCAAGAGGCATTGCAGTAATTGCCTTGAACGTCCTACAAATAGCAGGGGCACCAAGGCATTTTTGAAGGAGTGGTTTGTGATTTTACTTACTGATATCCAAATACATGTTGATAATTTCAATAACATCAAAAAAGGGCAGCAAAGCACCATAAGAGCACCATTCTGGTTAAGGCAGAATGGTAAAATATTTTTCTGTGACTCAGATTTGAAGAAACAAAACAGACGAAAAAATAATTCAGAAAAAAAATAGAGAGTAATACTGATTGAAAACTTTTTTCAGAGTGCTCGGAATCTCAGGCTGCTGAGACTGTTTACATTTAAACAACAACCCTAAACATACTGCCAAGAAAACACATAAGTGGCATTCGAACAACTCTGTGAAAGTCCTGAACTGAACCCAATAAAACATCTCTGAAGAGACCTGAAAATGGCTTTGCACCAAAGCTGCCCATCCAACCTGGTTGCATTTGATCAATTCTGCAAAGAAGAAAAAAAGAAACTTCAAACAGAAAAATGTGCTAAACTTGTAGCATCATCTACAAAAAGACTTCATGCTGTCAATGCTGCCAATGAAGCTTTAACTAAGCACTGCACCAAGTGATGCATCTGAATACAGTACTAGTCAAAAGTTTTAAACGCACCAGGCAAAGTTTAGGACACAAGTTTGGATGTATTTTCAAAATTCTAGAACAATAGTGGATTTTTTTTTTCAAAACTATGAAATAATACCTATGGCATTTTAACTAGAAATTCTAACACCTGTTCAGGAATTGTTCTTGTAAGAACGGTATGCTGAAACACCATGATGAAACTAGGTCTCATAAGGACCACCCCAGGAAAGCAAGACCAACACTTACCTCAAAAATCACCAATTTACAGCACCTCAGACTAGAGTTGTAATAAAGGCTTTACAGAGCCTTCAGCATTGTTTTTTGTGATGTAGAAAGAAATACAAATCAGGAAAGACTAGAAAAGTGTGTCCAAACTTTTGACTGCTACTGTATATAAATAGGATAATTCTGTCTTAATTTTAAATAAATTAGCAAAACACTCCAAATACCTGTTTCTACTTTGTCATTGTGGACTATTGTGGAAAGAATGATGAGAAAACTGTTCTGAATACATTTCAAGGAGTACAAAATATAGAATTCAACTGTATATACACACACACACAGAGGACTGTGCAAAAGTCTTGAGCCATACCTCATTTCTTCTTACTAAATTAAGTGAAAATGTGATTGAATTAAGGAAAAAGGAACAAATTTTACGGTGACAGTATGTGTTTGTTTATTAGTGACAAACATGCAGATTGAAAAATATCTAGTCAGATCAACCTTTATTGGGAAAAAAATAAAACTTCCTTTAAAATGTCCAAGCTCAGTATCACACCGGGAAACTTGAGAGGGAAAAAAACCCTGAAAATCTTTAGAAAACAACTTTTGTTATCTTAAAATAAAAAATTAATACTATTACTACTAATAATAATAATAATCTTTCTGGACTCTTGCACAATCTGACTCTATTTGATGCTACAGTTCATACAGTAGTCAGCAAAAATAAACTAATCTTGAAAATAATCAGGTTAATTTTTAAGAATAATATAACATCTCTAAGAATTTAATGAATACATTTAAACGAGTGATGTTTAGTTGTTTTTTAATTAGGCGGGGAGCAACGGTATATTGTGACACGATATAACTCGGGTGTAAAATTGTGATGTATACAGTATATGCACATTGCGTAAACGAGCATTCTATGAACAATTGCACCGTTTGAACACTAGATGTCTCCACAAGCCACAGTGTTAAAGCACAAACAGATCCGGATCACAACAAATGACACGCATTAAGGGAGCAGCGAAAGACAAAGATGATGATTATTAAGGTTATGTATTTACACCACTACCCTGAAAAGAGATGTTTAGCTGTTTGTGAAACTCCTTCTGAAGAACTACACTCTTAGGTGGTACTAATACTTTTTCACAATCTTTATCCAGAACAAAAGTTTAGTTGATCTGGAGGATAGGAGGACACTGGGGTCTTTCTGATTGACAGCAAATCATATGGATGCCATCATATTTACTGGGGATTTCACCCCATGTGTTAAGATATGACGTATTCATACACGTGAGGACAGAGGAACGCTGGCTTTGATGTCCTTATCATATTACCTCTCGTTCGGAAGAGTTCGGCTTAATGGTGCGCTTAGACACTGGTGTGTGTGTGTGTGTGTGTGTTAGCATTCGGCTTTAAAATGAGATTCCCCACAGCCGACCCTGCTCGCAGAGCTCCACCCGTCACATTACACCCGCAGAAAACAAGAAACGCTGATCAGCAACAAATGCTTCCTCCTGCTGAAACAACTTAGAGAAAATACCTAGTGAAAAGAATGTTGAATGCGTCTTACCCCAAGCAAGCACACCTTCAGCTCTCTGAGCGACATTTCGATCCCTCAAAAAAACAGAAAGCGCTGGTAAACATCCCAAACTCTTCCATAAAAACCGTCAGGAACTCCAGCCATGTTTGGACGTAAACTAGAGCTGTCTGTGCAGCAGACTTCACACATCGTTTACACTACAGATATATCTACTATGGAAATGCCCTGGTACATAAACGTTTTTAACTAAGCGAAAATTAGATTTCTGACATCGGTTAATGCGCAAATCTTAACTCGTCATATAGACACGCACTATCCACCATCTTGAAGGGCTGTGTCACGTGATGTCGGTGTTTTTCTTAACCCCCGTTTGAGTTAGCTTCTTTTCTGCTTTACTGTCTATTGGCATTAAAACACGTAAAAGCGTATTACTACTGTCTTGAAATTACAGAGGTATGTGTTTCAGAAAGTAGTTAACGCTGAATTGGTAGCGAAACCGCTAGTTAGAATGTACACTGTAAATAGATATATTAGAGAGACTAGAAGGGTATTACAGTAGTGCCGGTGGTTGAGCAGCGCCGCCATATTGGATAGTGCTGTGTTCACTGCAAGTGTCGTTATCAAAACGATTGCATTTTAGGCTGTCAGCTGTTGCCATTATGACAAAGGGTATATCGAGAATCTTGGACATTAGTGAAAATAATACTAGCAGATAGCTGTGACTAGTTAGTTTGTGCAAATTTGTTACATTTCAGATTCCTGGAAAAAACAGATGCGGATAAGTTGAGAAAATGCAGAAGAAAAAATCTTTTCAAGAATGCAGTTCTTCTGTTCCTTTTATTGCTACTTTTAAGGTTTAAATTATGGTTGTATTCTGATGGTATACCTATCTATCTATATATATATATATATATTAACTCTTTACATAATAAATCTTAGTGTGATACTATTCTGTAGCCTACAAGTTAATTTCTGCCCAGAACATACACAAGCTCAAACTGCAGGTTTGCCCATTATTTAATGTGGATCTGTGTCCTCATGTTTTTATCACTGACATCCCCAGCCACCAAAAATAATAATAATAATAAAGGCAATTAGACCTACTGTAGGTATGTTCATGCCTTTCAAAGGTATTCATACCCCTTGAACCTTTCCACATTTTGTCACGTTACAAAATGTATTTTATTGGGATTTTATGTGATCGACCAACACAAAGTGGCACATAATTGTTATGTTGAAGGAAAATGATAGTTTTCAAAATACTTGACAAATAAATATCTGATAAGAGTGGCATGCATTTGTATAATAGCATGGCTTCACAGTAGAACTGTCTGGGTGCTGAATTGGCCTGTCAATTTCCTATAGACAACACTTGGTTCATCATTTAATGGAAAATACTTTAAAGACAGCCATTCTTCAACGTTTCCGGAATTGTATTTTAGTAACCTTGTAATTGTATTTTAGACGTTCTGTCGCCCAACTGAGGGCAAGTGCTTCAATTTTGCTGCAGCACAGCACTGTTCAGTGGCAATGCTTTTCTTTATCAAATACCTGGAGCAGATTTCTTCTTTAAATACCTGTTTACAAGTCATTTTAGAAAGGTGATGCTTTTCCAGTGCTTATGTTTTTTACTGACATGTTAGTGTTACATCTTTCACTGGGATGTTAAAATCACAAAATTTACAAAAATGTTTCTTTTCTATACCCACTGTACTGTATGCCATCGCTTCTATATCATTGAAGATGAAATAAAAAAAATAAAAGACTAAAATATATATTTGACATAGTTGTAACTTAAATTACAGAGGGGCAAAAAAAATTATTTAGTCAGCCACCAATTGTGCAAGTTCTCCCACTTAAAAAGATGAGAGAGGCCTGTAATTTTCAATATAGGTATACCTCAACTATGAGAGACAAAATAAGAAAAAAAATCCAGAAAATCACATTGTAGGATTTGTAAAGAATTTATTTGCAAATTGTGGTGGAAAAGAAGTATTTGGTCAATAACAAAATTTCATCTCAATACTTACTGTTATAAATACTGTTTTGTATACCCTTTGTTGGCAATGACAGAGGTCAAACATTTTCTGTAAGTCTTCACAAGGTTTTCACACACTGTTGCTGATATTTTGACCCATTCCTGTTGATGTTTTGGGGCTGTCACTGGGCAAAACGGACTTTCAACTCCCTCCAAAGATTTTCTATGGGGTTGAGATCTGGAGACTCCAAGACTTTGAAATGCTTCTTATGAAGCCACTCCTTCGTTGCCCGGGCGGTGTGTTTGGGATCATAGTCATGCTGAAAGACCCAGCCACGTTTAATTTTCTCTGCCCTTGCTGATGGAAGGTTTTCACTCAAAATCTCACAATACAAAATCTCACGATACCCCATTTATTCTTTCCTTTACACGGATCAGTCGTCCTGGTCCCTTTGCAGAAAAATATCCCCAAAGCATGATGTTTCCACCCCCATGTGTCAATGTAGGTATGATGTTCTTTGGATGCAACTCAGCATTCTTTCTCCTCCAAACACGAAGTTCTATTTTGGTTTCATCTGACAATATGACATTCTCCCAATCCTCTTCTAGATCATCCAAATGCTCTCTAGCAAACTTCAGACAGGCCTGGATGTGTACTGGCTTAAGCAGGGGGACACGTCTGCCACTGTAGGATTTGAGTCCCTGGCCGCGCAGTGTGTTACTGATGGTAGCCTTTGTTACTTTGATCCCAGCTCTCTGCAGGTCATTTACTAGGTCCCACTGTGTGGTTCTGGGATTTTTGCTCACAGTTCTTGTGATCTTTTTGACCCCACAGGGTGAGAGCTTGCATGGATCCCCAGATCGAGGGAGATTATCAGTGGTCTTGTATGTCTTCCATTTTCTAATAATTGCTCCCACAGTTGATTTCTTCACACCAAGCCGCTTACCTATTGCAGATTCAGTCTTCCCAGCCTGGTGCAGGTCTACAGTTTTGTTTCCGGTGTCCTTTGACAGCTCTTTGGTCTTGGTCATAGTGGAGTTTGGAGTGTGACTGTTTGAGGTTGTGGACAGGTGTCTTTTATACTGATAACAGATGCCCTAATACAGGTAATGAGTGGAGGACAGAGGAGTCTCTTAAAGAAGTTGTTACAGGTCTGTGAGAGCCAGAAATCTAGCTTGTTTGTAGGTGACCAAATATTTATTTCCACCATAATTTGCAAATAATTTAAAAAATCCTACAATGTGAGTTTCTGGATTTTTTTTTCTTATTTTGTTTCTTATAGTTGAGGTATACCTATGATGAAAATTACAGGCCTCTTATATCTTTTTAAGTGGGAGAACTTGCACAATCGGTGGCTGACTAAATACTTTTTTCCCCCCACTGTAAAAGAAAAGAACACATTAAACCAAGTAACACCTGTGGCTTTATTACATTTATTTATGCTACAGAGGCCAATATTGGAAGCATTTTTTACACCATAACAGTTTGATTAGTAATATTAATTTTACAATACATAGAATTGCCTTCTTACTTATATTCATACCAAATATTTAACTTAATTTCTTATGTTTTGTGTTACTGGAACTCATAGAATTTATGAGCCACATAAACTGCTAAATTAGCCCACAAAGCCCTTAGAGTTAAATGCTGATAAATTAATTACAATTGAAACTGTACACCGCTCAATATAGAAACCTGCTTAAAAAAGATTTCAGATAAATAAATGGCATGAAAGATAGAAAACGTTGCATCCATCCACATTCAAAAAACAGATTCAAAACGGTCCTATGAGGAGTTCTTAGTCATCACTGTTCATGTTTCAAAAACTGAATAAATGGGTAAAGAACTGTTTCATGGACAACAACTGAGAAAATATCCTTTATATAGTGCATTTCTTTTACAGAAACAGTGCTGTGCAATAAAAGGCTTTATTCATAGCTTAAATCAAAGAATCTCTCTATAGCACATGAAAAATGGTAAAATTAGAGGCCTTTTAACAGTACAGCAACATTAAAGCCTAATGCAGCAGAATAAACAATGTATAACATACAACAGACTCACACCATAAAATGAACTTTGAGACATGCAATTTTTAAAAACACTGTGGCTTTAAAATTGTCAGGAATAAATATTTTAACAAAGTTATTTTCGCTGTCTACCATATCATATTAGAGTTTAAGAAATAGAATTAAATCTGGGGATATTACATTCAAATAGACGTAAACATAATTTCACTCCTTTCAAGGGACAATTGCTCAGCTGTACCATAACCAAGTGTGCATTATTTCCCTATCATTTCCCTTACAATTAAGCAGATAAAAGGTCTAGAACTGATCTCAAATCTCACACTTGCACTTATGTGTTGCTGTTAACTCACATTGACGTCTGAATGCTGAAAAATAGAAAGGCTATTAGAGGGAAAGCAAATACAATAGGTGTGGTCAAAATCAACTATTTGGTACATTCTTACAAAGAAAGAAAGAACATCAAATGGTAAATATGGTAGATAGCTAAAATAACTCAATGTCCAAATACTCATGGAAGTGACTGTACATGAGCAGACAGGCCAGTAATATGGTAGTAGTTGTCAAAGCTATAGCATAATCACACACACATATAATACAAACATACTAATACAGTGTGTGTGTGTGTGTGTATATATATATATATTTCATTCATTCCTTTCATTTTCTATACCGCTTTATCCTATGATCAGGGTCGCGGGGGGCCTGGAGCCTATCCCAGGAGGCTTCGGGCACG
>JAQQZS010000036.1:27013740-27025365 GCA_030068045.1 Platyallabes tihoni
AAAACAATAGGCGGTCAAAAAGACCGTGAACCGCGTTATAAGTAGGTCACACTGGCCCGGCGCTTCTAGTGTTAATCTCTGCATTAACAATAACAAACTCACAGTTAATGCCATTTCAACACTTTTGGCTATCCGGATTTTCTCCTAGACCTTGTGCAGTTTTTCTTTTATTTTTTTTTAGGGGGGCAGTTAACTTTTGCTTTGTGTCTATATACAGTATTTGTCATCCTCTGCTGCTTCTGTGTCATAAATGTCATGGACTCATTGCTCAGCTAAATGTAGCAGTAATGCTTTGAGCCTAGCATCTCCAGTAGTATTTTCTGTAGTCGTGTAGTTTTCAAACCTTTGCTCCTATTCATTCCAACACAGCCAGGGTTCATTTCTGTGTCAAAGGGTAGAAGAGCCACAGTGTGTCCTGCAATGCTTGTCGTGGTGCACTGGCTGAACTGGTTTACTAGTTAAGCCTAGTCTGAAATGTTCAGTGTTTGTTTCTCGTCTTCCTTTTTATTTTTTGTTATTTTTTTAATAGATGTTTAATAGCTTAATCCTCATAATTAATGCAAAGTTGCTATATGATAAAGATGCATTAGTATAATGACAGGTTTGTTGAACGTCACTTCCTGAGTAACTTGGGCAACTCGCATAGGTCACTTCTGGCCTCCACAAGATGGCACTGTATGACTACAAACACTATATGTAGGAATTTAGGTGATAAAGTTGTTTAAGAATAGTACAAGCACTATCTATAGCAAATAGTGCGAATAATGATACTTTTAAATGAGGGATATGTAAAATAATTTTAATGATTATTTTTTTTTAAGATTATTTGCATTATTTGGCTTTTGTGATGTGAAATGCCACTGTAATAAAAGTCAACCCTAAGTATTATTCCCAAAAGTTCTCCATTGTTAGCGCTGTTCCAGTAATTGTATAAAAGTCGCACATTAAAACCTCTGTGTGGCTGTAAATTAACTGGCTCTCAGTCTAAGGGGGGGCATTTACTTTTAGCACCCTTGCTAATGTTTTTAATTCACTAACAGAGCATAACACCACCTCACTTACACAAGCACAAACATGCACATGCTCGAGCTTTCAACAAAAAATGTTGCTTTAATAATATCAAATTAATATCAAATAGTTGTCCATTTCAAGTTCCAAGTTAAAGTTTTCCAGTTTAATTTTCCATACCCTGGGATACCGCATTATCACACAATCATAAAACAGACTTCCAGTGTTTCCCCATTAACCGTAAAAGGCATGGTTGTCCACCAACAAGAACCCCCGCCATGCCTACAGGACAAACCAATCTAGTAAAAATGTACAGTGGTCCCTCGGCATATGAACGCCCCACCTTGTGAATTTTTAGCTATTTTTAGCTAAAATTTTGCACGGAATTTGCCTTGGCATACAAGCATTTTCAGCATACGAGCAGCCAAGCCTGTCGCATGTACATCCGATTGTGCATACTTTTAGTAGCTAATCAAAATTTATTTGTGTCAGTGGAAAGGCAAAAAAATTTTTTTTTTTTTTTTTACAACATTTATTGATGATATAACGCCATGGGTCCCAAAGAATATCATCAAGCAAGAGAGGAACAAGAAAAGGAAGCCACTTACAGTTTAATTTTTAAAGCAGCTAGTGCCAAGAGGAATCATAAATTAAGGTTAAATGACGTTTAATGTCCTTACATGTCTTTTCTAAACGTTTTGATTCATTTTATATGCAAACATAAGTACAGTGTTGGAAATTGGCAATATTGGTAATATTTTTGGGTGGCTAGAACAGATTATCTGCATTTAAATTATTTCCTATGTGAAAATGTGTTTCGCGATATAAAACTTCACCTTAAGAACTCACGTCCAGAACAGATTCGTATGCGGAGGTACCACTGTACCGTAACAGTCATAAGTTTAGGTAGACTAGTGCTTATCTCAGTTACATGAGTTAACTGAGATCATGACCAAATATGGCAAAGGAAAGAATCTGCTTATGATTCAAACCACACAATCTCATAACATCCAACATAGTGGAGATAGTGTCATTGATTAGACTTGCATGGCTGGTTATGGAACACATTTTTTATCTTTATTCATTACATATAATTCATGATGATAGCAGCAGAAGTAATTTGAAACTGTACAGAAACATTGTGTGGCACTTCACAGAGAAATGCAGCCAATTAAGAAAGAATTAGGTGGGCGGCTTGGTGCAGTTACGGCAAGCAAAAGATATGCAACACTTACTAGGAATTATTACCTTTTTTATTTACAACTACATATGTTCCTATACTCACTAAAAGCTGGGTGGTGTGCCATACCATGTTCTAATTAGTATAAGTTCGATGTGTAGATGTAATTCTTTGCTTCACTCATCTCAAAAGCTAAATGGCTTCAATGTATAGCAATAAGAATGAATTGGCCTTGCATTAATATTTACATTTAGGCATTTGTTAAACGCACTTATCCAGAGCGATATTTTTATCTCATTATTCAGTTCAGGGTTAAGGGGCTTGGCTAAAGGGCCCAAGAGGGACAACTTGGTGGTCATGGGATTTGAACCTGGGACAAAGGACTTTCTGAACCATAGTCCAATGCCTCAACCACTGAGCTACCCCATTAACAATAGTCTTGGCGGGAACTCTATACTCCGACCTCATTTAAGAAAAGACTGTTAATTAGTTGATTAGTTACGTCAGGTGCACTGGGAGCTGAGAAATCACTAAAATGAGCAAGGCAGTGGTCATCCACTACCAGAGATGAGAACGCCTAAACTCACTAATGACGTAGTTCCTGAATGGGCAAATCCCCACAGCCACATTGCAAAGTATGGTTAAAAGGAATCTTAGACAAAATGAATAATCTGCAACGGATGTCACAACAAGACATATTGGTGTGAGGGTCAGGTCTCCACAAACCTTTGGCACAGACTATGTGTATCAAACAGTTACTGATAAACTGTCACAATAAAATAGCAATGTAACATTAAAGCTATCACATGAATATTGCTTACACCACATATAGTTCTAAAATTTTGCCCCATGATATAAAAGCCTTACATTTTCTGCTTCTGGATAAATACTCACCAGGCCCTCCATGTCAGTCATGTCAGAAGGGGCTATTAAAGACTGCACCATAAACTTGTGCTTGCTCTTCTCGTTGGGGTCATAATCAAATGGCTGCAGCATAACTGCAAAGAGACATTAAAATTTTATTTGAAAATAGCCAAAAACAAGTCTGACTTCAAACCACTCATAAGTCATGAGTGGTCAAGTCATAAGTCAAGTAATAACTCATAAGTTTCAGAATAAATCTCTAGCAGATCATAAGTTCACAAATCATAGTTTTTGGAACTGATACATATTAATTAGATTTGATCAATTCAAGGATGATTTCATTATCAAAAGAAAAGAAAAGAAAAGAAGTAAATTTTTATCCTGCTTTGTTGACATTCAGCCATACTGGCTATTTTAAATCAAAGAAATTTCTGGGGCAGGTCAACCGAGCAGTATACAAAACAAAGGTTACAGGCCCTTTTCAGAAAAGCTCCATCTACTCCTTCCTGCTGGCAGGGGAAGCCAAGATCTCTGCAAAGGAGATGCCACCAAAAAACAAAGAGGGCAGAGAAGAGAGTGCCTGTACTCTCTTTCACTTCTCTACCACACTCCTCATTGCAGTTGACCCTTAATATTTACTTTCCCTACCTCTACTCCTTGCAACTGTACCTTTCCCAATCCCTCTCTCTCATTTACACACATGTACTCCATCTTGCTCGTACTGACCTTCATGCCTCTTCACTCCATTGTATCCCTCCGCCTTTCTAGACTCATCTCAACCTACTCTATCCTCTCGCTGCTGATCGCCTCATCTGTCAACCTGTCCATCACCACTGCAAACAGGAAGGGACTAAGCCGATGCAGTCAGTCATACCTAAGGCACACCTCACTGCAGTAACACATACTTCTCTGCCACTCCTGACTTCCTTATGTAATACCACAGTTCATCTCTGGGAACCGTCATAATCTTTCTCTAGATCTACAAATACACAATGCAACTTTTTCTGACCTTCTCTATATGACTCCATCAGCATTCACAAAGCAAACATGGCTTCTGTGTTGCTCTTTATTGGCATAGGGCCATACAGCTGGTAACAGATTGTCACTTCTCTTCTCAACCTAGCTTCCACTACTCTTTGCCTAACTTCATGGTGTTGCTCATCAGCTTTATGCCTCTTTAGTTGCTGCAGTTCTGCAGAGCTCGCTTGTTCTTAAAAAATGTCATGAACCTCCTTCATCCTCTTCATGGCTGTCCTCACTTCAACCATTTTTGATTTATTGAGCTTCTCAAGCCCTGATCTGCCTTCCATTCCAAAGTGTACTTCACAGGGTGCTCCCTACGGGAACTTCCCAACAAAACTCACCCATTCTGAACACTCTGAGAAGTCAGCAGCGCTGATGTCACTTAATTTATTAAATTAATAAATAACTTAATTTATTAAAAAAGACTTAAATTATTGTCACATTAATATGATGTCATCAATGATAACAATGATAACAAATATATTCATCTTTTTTCTAGCTCCATTTTTTTTTTTTTTGCTGCAGGTGGATAATTTAAGTTATTTTTATTTCATTAATATGAGGAGGACTCAAATAGACACTGAGTATTTTATTTTACAATAACCTTCAACCCAGCATCTTTTTTTGGAGTTCAAACTGTTTTTTGTTGCATGCAGAAATAAGATTTCATTTTAGCTGTAGTAGTTCATTGATTTCATAAATGCAACACACTATGTAGCATTATGCTAAAAAACAAAAACAATATATGCAGTGTTATCTTCATATATTTTTTTGTTTTTTTTTTCCCTGTGGGAAACGGGTCGATATATCCTTTTCTCCTTCCTTTGAGTTAAGCTTCTCATACAACTCACTATATGCATGTTCCTTAGCCTTTGTCACTTCCCTCTTTACCTTGCATCGCATCTCCTTATACTCCTGTCTACTCCTCATCTCTCTTCCTATTCCAACTCTTTTTGTTGATGATTTTCTATACTTCCTCATTAAACCACCAAGTTACCTTATCTTCCTTAGAATGCCCATTACGGTCAAACTTAAGTGTCCTCAAATCTTTTTGGGGGACACTCAATACCACTTTGTTTAGCTCACTTCAGAAATCCTCATTCTCCTTCACATCACATCATCACCCCACCGGATCATATGGACGGATTCACCTCCTATTTCACACTCATCACTCTATCAGACACCCTCTTCACTTCCACTACACTCTTGGCATAATCTTCCCCTTAGACCTACACCATTTCTCTTATCTACACCATAGTAAAGCAGTTTGAAACCACCTCAAATGTTTTCAGCCTTGCTTCCCTTATACACACTGTATATCTATCTTTTTCTGCTTCATCATATCAGCTAGCTTTCCTTTTACCAGTCATAGTGCCAGCATTCAAAGTTCCTATTTTAACCTCTACACTAATACCCCTCCCTTGTTTCCCCTTCTCTCTGGATTTGTATGCCTCCTCTCTTTCCCTTCTTTCTTCGGTCAACAGAAGAGCAATTTCCACAGATATCCTGCTGACGTATGGTACCTGAGGTGGTCATTGTTAACCTGGGCCTCGACCGATCTGGTATGGAAATCTTTTTCATGATCACCATATTGATTTGGCATGGTTTTATGCGAGACACACTCGCATAAAGTGTCCTGACGCAACCCTGTCCCCACTGGCTTGTGCAAACTCAATGGCTTACTGTATTGGATTTATGATTTTCAAGAGCTGTGTACATAATCAGGCAGCACAATGGTGTAGATAGATAGATAGATTGATAACTTTACATTAATGAGGTAAAAATGGTGTCAAATATATACTGTTACTGTTTCTATGTACACATGCATGATGATTGCATATACAGTTGGTCATGAAACTGTACATATGATGCACAAGGATGAAATAGTAAAGAGACGGAAGTAGCAAAGTAAATATTAATATAAGAGAGGATGAAATGAATGAAGATTGTAACCATAGTGCAATGAAGACAATATACAGTATTATGCAAAAGTTTATTTTGATAAATAACAGATTTTGGTGATTTTTTAATTAAAAGATGTTAACACTGTCTCTCTTGGAAATGGAAAAAGTTTTTTCAATCATATTTGTTTGATGATATGAAATATTAAAGTATGACAAACATGCAAAAAAAAAAAAAATAGAAATCAGTAAGGTGGCAAACACTTTTACACCACTGTACTTTTGAGCATCCCAGTGCATGTGATCCGTCTGCGGCAAGCCTAGAACACTAAAATACTAGGGCAAAAATAGCGACGTCAACCTGGAATAATTTTTGTTCATATTATACACGTAAAGCAAAGAGTGACACACTTGAATTGAACCAAACTAAGACTCCCTCCCAAAGTGGTCCAAGTTCAGCTTGTTTCAGAGGGCTCCGAGTTTGTTTGGAGTGTTTTAGATGCAGGCTCGTCCACAAACAAACTAAACATAGTTGGATAAATTGGTAAAAATAGACAGACAGAGTGCTTTATTTTACCAGAGACGTTAACTGAGGTCCCAGCTTCAATCACTCCACTGTTTGGACGCACACAGTAGCGACGTGGCGCAGTTGTCTTCACTTTAAAGCACACATTTCTATCTGTGGGGTTTGCAAGCTTTAGGGTTGTAGTCACCACATCTGTAAATGGACCTAAAAACACAGACAGTGCAATTAGATGCTTTTGTGAAAGCTACAACAAGGTCACTATCACAAAGTTTAACAACACTGTTTAGTTTAGCTTTGTTACTATAATTGTTTAGCATAACACAGTATAGTACAGTATAGTATAATTTATATAATCATAGGACTGGTGTGAAACATCTCTCATGGCCTGCATAGTAGAGCTGTAAATTATAGGTAGACTATCTACTTTGATTCACTGCAACTTTAAATTAGACTTTCTATAGCATTAGGCTTTACTGTATGATTTGTCCCAAAGAGTAATACTTACAGGCTCTAAAGTATTAAAATCTACAAAATGTGTCTAATATGTCTTAGGATACAGTACAAGATGTTTATTTATCTTTTATTTTCATGGCTCATAGAAAGCAATAATCGTTTTTCCCGCCGAGGCTCCTGATATAGCCAGATCCCTGGTATAACTAGGGTCGTTGACTTTTTTTTTTTTTATTCAGAGAAAAATTCATACGCCACCGTTTTCAGATTTTTATTTATAAAAAAAAATGTACAAATAATTTATCATTTTCCTTTCACTTCACAATGATGTGCCACTTTGTTTTGGTCGGTCACATAAAATCTCAATAAAATGCACTTACGTTTGTGGTCAGGAGTCCACATACACTTTTGGCCATGTACATAGACATGGAAATTAACAAGGCTAAAAGAGGCCAGTTTTTGGTCAATTTAAAAATTAACTGCCCAAAGACAAATACAGTGGAACCTTGGATTACGAACATAATTTGTTCCGGAAGCAGGCTCGTATTTCAAAACACTCATGAATCAACTCAAATTATTTGTTCCACAGCTCAAAAAAACAATAACAAATAAACATAATAATTAATACAAAATATAAAGTAAAAAAAAATAATAAATTAACCTGTACATTACCTTTAAACATAAAAACTTAAACATAATCCCAACAGATAAGTGTTTCCTTTTATGCATGCAGGCGCTGTGTATGTGCATGTATGTGTGTGTTTGTGTATGTGTGTGAAGCCAACTTAAGAGAAGAGGAGGCATCAGACCCCCCCTCCCTACTCTCGTCTTACACAGTAACCCCTCCTCCTCTTTTATTTAAGTTTCTCACACACGCGCGCACACACACACACACACACATACACTCACACATTAACGGAAAGACTGTTTTATCGGAAAAATAAACAAGAAATCTCTCTAATGACACTCGATTGTGCGACACATTAACGGAATCACTGCTGTAAAGTAAAAATAAACCTGCACTTTACCTTTGAAAAGAATCGCGACAGAGCAGTGTTTCTGTGTAGAGCAGAGAAAAAGAGTGTGTGCGTGTCTGCGTGTGTCTGTGAAGGTGAAAGTAGGAGGGGTCTGTGTGTGTGTGTGTGTGTGTGTGTTTGTGGCACGGTGTCCAATGACGCATGCACACAGACACAAAGCACAGGCTGAGCCTTGAGCAGAGAGAGAAAATGGATTTTTAACCTCTCTAATGAGACTTGCTTTTGCTTTATACGTGCTTCAAAAGTGACAAGGCAAAGGAAAGACTCTTTTACGTGACAAGGAAGAAAGCAATCCACATCCAATGTATAATATTTGTATTGTACTTATGTATTATTTTGATTAATTCAAACAAGTTCATATCTAATCATGCATGAATTATACATGTTGGCAAAAATTAACAAAAGCCCATCTTAACACTATTTTCCTTGGTCAGGTCAGATTTCAAATGCATATGTAGGTAGGTGATTGATTATAATCGTATTGTTCCTGTACGATATTTCCAGGTGCCTGCTCAAACCTGCTGTAGGCTGCAATGCAGGAACATCTTTGATGATGTTTTTTGCTGGTTTATTTGATGAATTATTAGAATAAAACACAGACATCTCCCATTAATGTTTAGTGTTCCAAATTTTCGATTCCACAAAGTACATTTTACTCCAAAAAATAAAAACATCAAACTCTGTGGGAAAAGACATAGTGTTTTCGTTAATTCTGCAAAACATCAAGGCAATCTATGACACAGCAAATGATCTGTGACCTGAGCAAAATAACTAATGTTAACTCAAGTTACACTTGGTGCTGTTCAGGACAGTTTTATATGCTTAATTCAAACAAATACTCATAAATGGTCCTAAAGATTCCATTGATATAGTGGTAAAAATGTCATGTGCTGCTAATCAACTTTCAGAATGTTAATTAAGAATCCTAATAAACAAAATATATTATTTATTAACAGCCAATCACCATTTTAACAGTATTCACTTTTATAGGAAATTTCATGCCGTTTTCTCATATATTAGTTATATTTCTTATACAGGTTATATTTCTGGACGTTGATTACACTTTTGTTTAACTTACCTTGTAAACAATAAATACGACTGAGTCTGGACTTGCTGTACTGCTGCATGTGAACTGCTGTAACAGAGTCCTTTTTAAAAATATCTTTACAAATGTGGTGTCACTTTGAGGGTATTTTAAGCTCTATCCAATGGTAGAATGGTATGGGGATCTGGTGACTGAATTGTCACATACTACCCCAGCATACAGTATGTATATGTTATAGCCCATACTTCCGTCGTAGTTTTTCTTATTGACATATATCGAATTCGCAGAAGCACCTGTCGTACAGCACAGCACCATATAATCAACTCTGTGTGGCTGGGATTGTGAATAAACAGCACGTTTCCTTCGGAGAAATAAATAACCGTCTTGCAGAGACCTTGGAATATCGAGTGTCTCACGGAAAAACAACACAGTGGGCCTAGATAATGTTTCCACCAGGCTCCATTGTGGACACGGATACATTACCAAGCTAACTAGCTTTGCAATGAAGTTAGTACTAACGCTAGCATCGCTTACCTCGGCTCAGATGAACGGCCGTACCGTACGTTGTACAGCCGACTGTGAAGTACATGACATTCTTTCCTACCTAGCGAGCTAAAGCAACGTAGAGCAACAGACATTCTACATCTGTTCCAAAACCCTGAGGCCTATCATGAACGCCATGTCACAGACCCCCTTATATACAGTTAATTTCCCGCTTACCCGATTTCCAAACATATACCAATGCATTTAGTCTAGAGCTCTTTTCCACTTGTGTAACTCACCTCGGAATTTCAAATCGTGTTGAGGCTCTAGAAGCAGGATCTGCTCTGGCCTGGCCATGTCCCCGCGATCCGTAGTGTAAACTCCGTACAGGAACAGTCGTAGCAAGACTCTCGCTATTCCGCTATGATGCACTTGACTTTACTTCACTGTGTTCAACGTTTGACGTTTCAATCACAATAGTTACTGAATCCTGCAAATGACAGCAAACAGGCAATGAGCTCTGCCCGAGCAGAAGACTCTGTGATGCAGTAGGAAAGACGTGGTGACGTCACACTGACGGTGAGCGACAGCTGGTCAGATGACGGTCTACTCCAGGCAATCACAGTGGAACTGAGCGGCTCTCCCCATAGGCACAAATGGGTCATTCTTCGCCCACTCATCCATCTTCTATAACACTTTGTTCTGTATTCAGTGTCGCGGGGACCTGGAATCTATTCCAGGAGGCTTAGGGCACGAGGCAGGGTACACCTTGGACAGGGTGCCAATCCATCGCAGGGCACACACACACATACACTCATTCACACACTATGGGCAATTTGGGAACGCCAGTTAGCCTAACCTGCATATCTTTGGACTGTGGGAGGAAACCGGAGAACCCGGAAGAAACCCACCAAGCACGGGGAGAACATGTAAATTCCTCGCACACGGAGACGGGAATCGAGCCTGGCCGGGAATCGAACGGGGACCCTGGAGGTGCAAGGCGACAGTGCTAACCACTACACCACGTGCCACCTCTACTGTTTCGTTGATAACAAAATTCATATTCAGAAAAAAATCGTACAGAAAATATATAATATATTGTATATGAAATACATTTTCTTACTCTGATGTTCAATATTTAAGTGTAGCATCTTTTAAAAAGCCCAAGTTCAAGGAAATGTCCTGTCACTTTGATCATATATGGAAGTGGGGCCGTATACTTTTTATGTAAAGATATTCATTTTGTGAAATAAGTCTGATTTACAATAACATTAATATCTTATAAAACAAGTTAAACACTAAAAACATGAAACAATAATTGTTTATAATTAATAATATGAAATAAATATCAGTCACCCCAATCTATGTCCTTGGTGTTACAGTTACACAAAAAGAGTTTTATTTTGAAAAACATTTGACAATTTGAAATTGTTCCTGAGTCAAAGGGTGTGAATTGCACTGAACAAATGCAAAAGCTATATTATGTCTCTCTTCATTTGTTTAGAAATGTCATAATTTCTTTAGCAATTTTATACAACGCTTTTAAGTCAGTCATTGGGATTACCCAATTTATAATTAAAATTGTCAAAAATTGGACATAAAAATTTATTACATATAATAATTAATTGATTTTGATATAATTGAAAACCATGTGGACTTACGCATTTTGTAAATATGTTATACTTTTTCTATAAATTGTCATTGATTACAGAGAGGTAATCACATTTATTAATGTAATTAATATTAATATTTGTATTATTGCTAATGAAGTTCTAGGTGTGAAAGGAAAAAATTGTTTTAGGAGAGTTTTATGACCCAATTTCCACCTTTTCTGTAGACATACAGTTCCCCACATACATTTTAGTTTCGCCTCCTTTTTTATCTGGAAGTCTTCTTATTTAGGGTATTTGCTCATCTGCCTTACATCTCCAGTGAACCTGTCAGCGAAGTCAGCAGAACCATTCATGTTCATGAGCAATGAATGAAGTAAACCTGGTCTATTAACACATCTTATATCGCTATAAGATGTCTGGCGGCACGGTGGTGTAGTGGTTAGCACTGTCGCCTTGCACCTCCAGGGTCTGGGTTCGATTCCCTGGCCAGGCTCG
>JAQQZS010000036.1:27052638-27066337 GCA_030068045.1 Platyallabes tihoni
ACCAATGTAAATGGTCATGAAAATAAAGAAAACACATTGAATGAGAAGGTGTGTCCAAACTTTTGGCCTGTACTGTACGTACAATGCAATAATCATGAACATGATCAAAGGGCATGCTTGCATTGTACCTACTCTAAATTCTGTAATTTGTATATACAGTACATTGCTCATTTTTGTGCTGTTTAAAATAAAGCTCATTGTTCACTGATTATGAACAACCCCTGATCAATCCCAGGCCAGCTGAGAGAAATAATCCCTTCTGTGTGTTGGGGCTCCTGCTCAGCTGGTTCTGGTTGGTACACCTCCACCAGAAGTCAACCAAGATACATCCTCATCAGATGTCTTCTCAAAGCGGAGGAGCAGCAATTCTACTCGGAGATCTTTCTGGATTTATAAACTTTTTGATACAACCTTGGCGAGTAAACTCAACCACCCAGCAAATAAAACTCCTTTTTAGCCACTTGTACTTGCTGTCTTGTTTTTTCAGTCGTTATTCAAAGTCCATGACCGAAAGTAAGGGTAGAATTCCAAAGGGAGAATGCCTATTCTTTGCACTTTGAAGGCCCTCCTGTGGAGGTAATAGGAGGACATTATTGTCTGCAAAAAGCTCCATCCTGGACTCCTTCCCTGCAGCTATGATTTAAAATCTAATCCATGAAAATCACAAACCGAGTGGAGACAAGGTGGAGCATTGGTGTAGCTCCACGGGCTTGACATAACAGTATGCAAACCCATCATTCACTCTGGTTATAGTGGAGCCACCTTCCAAAATGGAGGTCTTCAAATGGATGGATTCAGATTCCATGCCCTCTACATTTAGGGATTTGGCAGATGCTCTTATCCAGATCTCTTTCTTGGAAGTGTAATACAGGGCATGAATAAATGGTTATTGTCAGGAACTAACCTTAGTTACCTTAGCCCTTTGTTGCGTGAATGGTAAACCCAAACGCGGAACACGAGTAGGCAGGATAATCACGCTGTTTAGTCTAAGGACTCTCACAAATGGGGAGCAAGGGAAAGACACAATCTAACCCGCGTCCTATAAACACACACTCAATCTGAAAGCAACCCCAAGAAAGTGAGTTGGCTAACGAATCCGAAGTGGCATGGGCGAACTCAATGACTGAGCGATGTGTTGTGGTTTGTTTACTCCTTTTATGCTTCCTGGTTCACAACCGCATTACTTCCGGGTCCTAGTGGTCGCGGACCGAGTGTGCATGACAGTTATAAGCATAGACTGAACAAGGAATAGGCCTTACATGTCTTCGCCAACTACAGGAGAAGGTAATCTCACTCACTTACTCATCGTCTATAATCCTTTGTCCTGTATTCAGGGTCGCGGGGGGCCTGGAGCCTATCCCAGGAAACTTGGGGGGTGGAAAGGGTGGCAAGGTGGCAAAGGGTGGAAAGGTGGGGTGGAAAGGGTGGCAGGGCGCACACACACAGCTCCAGTGGTACCACAAATGTTATTGTACAGTGTAAATCCAGTAATCATGACTATTTTGCAGAGGTGGAAAGTAACGAATTACATTTACTTGCATTACTGTAATTGAGTAGCGTCCTTCTACTTTTTAAAGTAGATTTTAAAATCTGTAATTTTACGTTTACTCAAGTCTGTTTGGTTTAAAGTATTGTACTTCGCCACATTTTAAATCATATTCGCTACTGAGTAATAAATTCATTCATTCATTCATTCATTTTCTATACCGCTTTATCCTATGATCAGGGTCGCGGGGGGGCCTGGAGCCTATCCCAGGAGACTTCGGGCACGAGGCAGGGTACACCCTGGACAGGGTGCCAATCCATCGCAGGGCAGAGTAATAAATTAATGAATGAAAATGAAAAATAATAAAAAATAATGCAACGGAAATGCACCCATGGAACCACTGCACTGATTGATTGAGAACAAACGCACTAATTTCACAGGAACGATGGAGGCGGACAAAACAGATCAAAGTGATGCAGACCCAGCTGAAAGCAAAATGCCATCAAATTCTTATGAAGCAAACCCCTGGCCATATTTAAGCGACCACTTTGATTTCAAGCACAAGAAAGGCAACAGGTGTATTATACAAAGGTGTTCCTTCAATTAAAAACAACTAGTTTGAGATTTATATCTGTTTGTCTTTTTTGAACACTCGAATCCCCCATCCTACCCCTGCTGTTAAAAAAAGTAACTCTGTAACTTTTACCCTGAGTAAATTTTTAATGAGCTACTTTTTACTTGAGTAGATTTTTATAGTGGTAACTTTACTTGTACTTCAGTAAAATTCCACTGAATTAACAGTACTTTTACTTGAGTACTGTGATCACAATTGTCAGGAGATGTACATGTGTAGACAGCATTAGCTTGGTGATATGTTATAATGTGACCAGGTAGAAGAGAGTGGGAGCCTAATGTACTGTGTAGTACCCTCGTGATTTATCTTGTATCAGATACTCCAACTTCTAGGACATCTTGCTTGGTTGTTCCTGTAAAACACACACACAGGAGGTAGCAGTATCAATCAGTAAACACAGAGATGCTATGGATATTCTTCTCTCTCTGTGTGTATTTCAAATTCCCTGAATCCTATGTTTCCTCCTTTCAATGTATAAAATAGACAGACAATGGTTCACAATACATACGTCAAGGGTGTAAAGGGTGACCATCTATCCCTTTCTAACTTGGGTCCTGTCTACTGAGAAGTAGGGAGCACATATTGGGGAAAGGGGAATGTTTGCTATGTTTGAGTCCAGGTCTTATGTCCCTAAAATAATGGGTGAATCAGTTACTATGAGGTCCTTCCCATTTTGCCTTTAGCAGTGTGATTTTTAACCATCCACCTCCCCTATCCACCTAGGGTCATATCTCTGAAGCAGGTGCACTAGCATACGCATTCATCCTTAGTGCAGAATCACCCAGAGCATTCACTCAACCTTCTTCTGTATTTTGGAAACAGTGTTCTTTAATCTCAACTACTACTAAATGTTTTGGATGATCAGATTGTCAGTGCATTGTATAGATACTCAGCAACAAAATGCAGTTTAGCATCTACCAGACAAAAGGGATGTAAATGAACAGATTAAATCACCAATGGGAAATTCTACTAACTAAAAAAAACTAACTAGCTAACTAAGAAACCTTAGCAGGAGAGATTGACAACATACAATGCACATGCAAATGTCACTCTGTCACTCGTTTGCACAACATGACACATTTCAATACTTTGTGGTGATGAGGTAATGAGTTGAGGTAATGGGAGGAGAAACAGTAAACATTCCTTGTAAGTAACAGCAAAGATAAAAATATAAGTGCAAATAACAAGTAATAAATAATATGCAAAAGAGCAATTACAGGTTGGTATGAACAATTGTTAGATGGTTGTTGATCAATGTGTTTGCGCGTACAATGCTGTGAATGGATATAGGAGAATGCCCACTCTGGATATGATGAGTGGGTGACTTGGCACAGGCATGGGGCACGTGGCCAAAGCTTAAATCAAAACTGGATCTTTCCATGGGACATGGACTATTGCTGGTACTTGGTAGTGGGTCAGAGCTTGGCAAGAGCACCGGGTCTGAGCTGGAGCATGGCACTGGCACTGGGTCTGAGCTAGAGCTTGCACGGGAATTAGGTCTGAGCAGGTGTCCTTTGGGCCTTTGAGGAATGCTTGGTGCCGGCACAACACCTAGAAAGTCAAGTTGTGGTGCCAGCATGATGTCTGGTTGAATACTATCTCCTCTGTAAGGAGTCTTGAAATTGCTAAAACAAGGGTCACTGGAGTCCCAAACAGCCCATTACCAAGCTCTCCCCGTAAAAAGGATGATAATGTACACCTCTCTAGATTGCTCTGTAGAGAAGGTTGAGCATTGGAGCTTCAGCAGCAGGAAGCATTGTGACAGGAAAAAGTGGCAGATTCCAAGTTCACTATCATAAGATTAAGCATTGGAAAAACAAGGTTTGTATTGGACAGGTAGGGTTGAAGATGGAGAAGTAGTGAGTAGCTATTGTAACTGAACAGACAGAGAAAAGAGTGTCTGATTCAACTGCTGAATACTATGCTATTGAGTGCCCAGCAGTGGAGTTGCCAGAACTGAGGTGAACAAAATATCAGATTTTAGAGAATTTAGCAGAGAAATAGCAGTTTTTAAAGAATTTATTTGAACAGTGGCAGATAAAACACTCTTAAGCAGCGAATAGAGAAGCAATGATGAACTGTAGAAAGCCTGTGGTTACTCTGAGGTATTATGACGTAGGTGGAATCCTCAGAGAGTGAACAGATATCAGCAGTAAAGCAAAGCCAGTCATTAATCAGAGGCAGTGAGAGATTTCACAAACCTAATGTTCAGTTAGTCTCTCCAAGACAAAACTCTTTTAGCAGCTATTGCTAGTACTGCTATGAACTTGAAGTCCCTGTGCTGCTGGTGCTGAATGACATATGCAGAGGGGAAAAGTCACATACATTGTGACCTGCCTGTTTTCCTTCAAGTCATATGGCCACGTATTGGCTATACAGTATATACAATAAAGGACCACACACGAAAGTGACTCAGGTCCGATCTAAAAAACATTAGATTGGCATGTTCAGACACATTAAAAAAATAAGATCTGGTTATATTCGAATAAAAAAAATTGGAATTGAGTCACTTCAGACTTGTAATGTGAACATAGCCGTAGACAACGTAAATGTAGTGCAATATTTCGCTTAGGGAGTGTAGTGAAATATATGTCGCTTAGAGAGTTGGGCAATGCCCCTCCCTCCTCCTCTAATTCCACCTACTGTACAACAAATCAATCAAGTGTCATCAATCTGCCCAATCCTTGTGTTGAGTTTTAAGAATTCTGCTCTATTTGTCTAGGTAGCTGTTTTGTGTGTGTGTGTGTGTGTGTGTTTGTGTCGATTTGATGTACTGCAGGTTGCCTTTGACTAATAAATAATCTCATGATCACAGTCCCACTTCCAGCCCATTTAATATTACAATTTATATATTTAAAAAATTAAGGAAAAATTTAAATGTTCCCTTATATTTCTTACTTTTCTTCTAGATGTGAAGCCAACTGCACACACACTAAAATAGAAATAAACCCAGCTAAAAACAGAGATCCAGACCACCTCACGCTCACCAGGCAATTTGTAGGGTTGTCGGCCAATCAGTAAAGCTAGGTTAAACTCTGCCTTTAAGTGGGGCTGCAGGAGGGGTAATCTAATCACCCTGTTAGTTTTTAGAAGTATTTAAAAAACTTTAAGCAGCCGGAAAAAATATTACACTAAGGTTGTTAATAACTGCGCATACAATCACTGACTGTAGTTATTTATGTTTAGTATATGTAGGCAGCGTCATTACAGTTACTTGAATTCGCGTTTAAAGGGGCTGTCACTCGGCACACTCGGCGGTGTCTTCACGATCCCTTTAAGAAGTTTTGCCAAACGTGTGTGTGAAGACACGAGCCTCCTGAAGTTTCCCCCTTATTTCCCTTTTGTTCCGTTTATTCGCGTTATTATCCCACCAAAACTCTCGTAATGGCTGAGATATCGAAAGGGGTCAACGCCGGAAAATTGGCTAGTAATGTCCAGAAAAGGATAACGCGAGCACAGGAGAAGGTAAGAGATGAAAAACGTCTTAAACATTTATTGCAATTCGTATGACCTATTTTATATATCTGTAGTGTTTTGCAATTAAATTTTGTGCAAAGGTGTAATAGATTGATTGTCTATTTCAACTTGGGTTCGCTGGCAAAACGTCAGGAACGCAGCGCAATTTGCTGTTGAAATCTGCGGCACTGGTGCTGCTTCTCTCTAGTGGAATTCTTGACTTAAAAAGACCCTTCTACTTATTTCACATAGAGCCGGTTACATTATCGCTTATGAAGAACACAAATTCTTTTTTTAAACGTTTCCGACAAACTGTCTCATTTGCTTCATATTGCTCAAGCTGTGTTAAAGCAAATGACACAGCTGTTATAGTAATATAACTCCTTTTTTTTTTTTTTTTTTTTAAAGAGGCATAATCAAATTCCTGCAAGTGTTCTTGATTGGTTGACCAACATTAAAGATATCAAAAGGGGTATATGTTAAAAGGGGTATATACATTAGTAATAATGTATGCTAGATCAAAGGGTTGTAATTTTAATTATGCATACAGATTCAGCATATAGGACCGATGGCAACACTTTACTATGGTCCACATACAGTCACCTCTGAAAATAATAAAATAGCATATTTACACCAAACAACTGCCATGCGATGGATAGGGCACTCTGTCCAGTGTGTACCCTGCCTCGTGCCCTAAGCCTCCTGGGATAGGCTCCAGGTCCACACGACCCTGAACACAGGATTAGGCAGTATAGAAGATGACTGACTGACTGACACCAAACAACTTACACCTTTTGTTTGAACCTACCTTTTTATGTGATCACACATAGTGGAACATGTACAAAGCCGAGTGTTACTTGCAGCCCAGATGGGCCTTGTCAATTCCTGCCTAAGGTGCTTGGTGGGATTCCTCCAGGTCCCCATAGTCCAAAGGCAGGCAGGTTAGGCTTATTGGTGTTCCCAAATTGACCATAGTGTGTGTGTGTGTGTGTGTGTGTGTGCGCGCACCATTGTCCATGTATATACACATATGCGTGTGTTGTGGTGTCTGGTACTAGAATGTTGCCAGTGGATCCTTTGATTGTCATGGGGTTGTCAATGGATGAGCTACTGTAGCTCAAATTGCTGAAAAGGTTCATGCGGTTTTCATAGGAAGGTGTCAGAACACATCACTTGTTTGGTGTTATGGTAAAGTATTATACACACAATTACTTTTCAGAAGAATTACCTGCCTGAAAAATGACAGTAAACATGTGACCAGTGGTGTAGCTAGACTATGGATTGTGTGTTTGAAACCCCTAAAAAGATTTTCTTTTTACAGATGTTTGTGTGAGTAATTAACAAATATATTAAATAGCCACTTCATTAAATACACATGTTCATCTGCTTATTACTGCAAATATCTAATCAGCCATTCACATCGCAGCAGTTCAATACATTTAGACATGTAGACATGGCCAAGCTCATCTGCTGAAGTTCAAATCAAACATCAGAATGGGAAAGAAAGGTGATTCAAGTGACTTTGAATGTGGCATGTTGTTGCCAGATGTACTGGGCTGAGCATTTCTAAAACTGCACAATCTACTAAGACTTTCATGCACAACCATCTCTAGGGTTTACAGAGAATGGTCTGAAAAAGTGAGCAGCAGTTCTCTCGCAAAAATGCCTTGTTGATGCCAGGGGTCAGAGGAGAATAGCCAAATTGGTTCAAGCTGATAGAAAGGCAACAGATAAAATAAAATAAAAAATCTTGTTTCAAACAAGAATGTCAAAGAACATCATGCACCACATGAATGCACCACGTGTTGAACTGTGAAGTAGATGGGCTTCAGAAACAGAAGACCACACTGTTTGCTGCTTTTGCCAGCTAAGAACAGGAAACTGAGGATACAATTCACATGGGCTCACCAAAATAGGACAAGAAGATTGCAAAAACAAAAGTACAGCTAGTGCATTTTATATTCATTTTATGGACATCTTAATAGTATCAATGTCAAATACCATGTCTTACACAGCAGTGGTGGTGTAGTGATTTAAATATAGACAAATGAGATATTTTGGGCTGTCATATATGTCTTTTTACTAATGTCAGTTATTAGCCGAGATTAATAATGTAGCATCCACCCAAAATACATAAGTGCATCATACTTGTTAAATAGTACAGATCAAGTTGTCAATTTAACTATTGACTTTAGCACATCTGTTAGATATCCTGCTTCTCTTCATGTTTTTTAAAGTTTAACAATGTTGTAATTGTATGATATCCAGTCCCCAGCATTTGTATTATATGTTGTAGTTTTTTTAGTACATGCCTCATTCCTGTTCTTGGTGAAAGTGCTGTTGATGTAATGATAATGTTCTAAATCATGCTTATTTTAAAGACTTGTGTGAACTTAGGGCTGATATGTGAAATAATGAAGGGTACACTTTAGGCATCAGATACAGTATACATGAGCTTCTGTTCCTTATTTAGTTGCTTATAAGGGAGCACTTAGTCATGTCCATGATTCACAGTGGAAATACCAGATCTAAATATTGCCCTCCACTCCCAGTGAACAGACTTTATGTCAATCAACATTTTCCCAATATACCCCCACACACCTGTCCTGTCCCAGAGTGCCATTTGGCAGGACAAGAAAAGAGGCTATGAATAGAAGATAGGCATCCCTGACAGCTGTGTAAATGTGAGGGGCTTTTTGGATCGTGTGAGAGGTGTGCATATTTTTAGATCTGTAGTTGACAACTCTCAATAGTTAGGGCCTGTTACATGTCATAAATGTATGGATATTCAAACTGTCTATTAGTTATATTACATTTAGAGCTCATCAACCAATCTTATCAAATCTAAGCCTTATCATTATGATGTTGAAACTAATTGTACAAAATAAAGCATGGTTTGCAACATCCATCAGTTTATATTTAAAGCACATTTAACTATAAGGTGCACGTTGTGAATTTGTGAATAATTATAATTAAATATTTAATACTAACAGAAATGTAAAAGGAAATCAAAATAAGTCTAACATTACCTAATATTGCGTCTATCTAAGATGACTGCATCTACAGGTAGCACACAGAGGTCGTTCTATCAAAATCCTGATTTCAAAGATTTCATCCATAAATTAAAAAAATATAAATACATTTTTCTTTGAACCATAAAAACAAGGTCTTGGGTAATTTGGACTATTACACTAAAAACATATAACTGATAATTTATCATATTTTTATTCACATTTTAACAAATAGGTCCTTGAAAATTCTCATTACAACTATCCTAAACACCAGAAACATTTGAAAAAAATAAATAATTAGCATTTTTGAAAATTAATTATTTACAGCCCTGCACATCATTAGATGTAGGTCTGAGGGAATACTTTTTCATAAATGAATGCATTTTATTTTACTGATTGCTGTCAATACACTCTACCCTGTGTTTTATGATATTATACAGATACCCGACATATTTTAGAATCCATATTCTAAAAATTAAATAACAGAACTTGCGTTATTCACACAATGTGAAAAGTAAGATTGATTATTTTATTTTTGCAATTCTAACCCTCTTAACATAAACATAAATAATGCTCAACCCAGTTTCCCAGAACACCCAGCTATTTATAACGTGACTAATGAGCTACCTCGGTTTAGGTGAGCACCCGCATCACCTGACCGAGGTGCCTTCTGGGAAACTGAGTCTACTAACAAAAACTACAAAACAAAACAGTGCCCTCTAGTGGTGAATCCTCACAAATTGTTTATTTATCTTCTGATATTTGCATCCTAGGTTCGATTGTTTATATATCCTAAAGAACAATAATTAAGATTAAGACTAAGACTAAGATTATCATAAACACTACATGTGCATCAGGGCATTTGGTGCCACCCCAATATCCTATTCCTAATTCCTAATGTCTTTCAAATAAACACTGGTGGTGCTGACCTACAGTAATCTATTGATCAATCACTCTCTCTTTTTTTCATGACTCAGGAATAAGATCCCAATCTACATAAACTCCAGTGCTTTCTCCCTTCATATAAAAGTAGCATCTCACTCTTTTGCAGATAACAGCCATGGCTACAGACCCCGCTGACTTCATCCCACTCAGCAGCTAAACTTTTGAGTGCATACTGGATGTCCACTTTGGTGCCAAGAGAACAGGAGCATCTGAAAATAAATAGGATGTTATTTCTAGCACTCCATATTGAACACCTCTCCAACCTTGACTGAATCTTGGTATCCTGTCCATGCAAACCACAAAGACAAGAGAAGAAACAGAATACAAACACGCTTGAAACAGGAAAGAGTCAAACACCCACCTAAAAAAGTTTTGTAAACCAAGAACACAAGGTCCATTCTCACCGTTCTTGAACAGAGACCTCACAAATCTCACAAAATGGAGCATATAGATATGTTGACCTTGTACAATACTGTTTTCACCAAAAATGGTGATGGACAAGAGTGTAGACCTTCTCCAAATCCATTTAAATTGCATTTAAACTCTGACAAATTGCACGTGACACCAAATATTAAGTGTATGCACAATATTAAGAGGAAAACCCCTATTTAATATTATATAGATACCAATACACATACATAGAGGAGGTTCTATGTTTGTTTTTACTTGTTTGTTTGCTTGTTAATAAAACTTACCAAAAGGTTGACTTGCCATGTAGCTGCATCTAGTAGTGTCCAATGAGGTAGGATCTTGCAAAAGACGAAGCATTTGTTAAGTGGTCATTTATTCGTCTTACATTGCAGTGTGATCAAAGAATATCGGTGCAAACAATGATAATAACAGTGTGCGTAAGATTTGGGAATCATGTTTTCCTTCATGCTTTTACAAAAAGTGAGTTGTTTCTTGTTGCATCACAGCACTTTATCTCATTAGCTGTGCTCGAGCTGGTTGAATTTGAGCAGCCAGGCAAAGCTTAAAATCCAATTGGTGTATTTTCAAGTAGAGGCATCGCTTTGTCTTTTCAGTTTTGAGAGGTGGACGCTGTTTTAAACTACACATATGTAATGAGCCATGCATGAATCAATGATGCACATTAAAGTACTTCTGTATAAAAGCAGTAATTTGGTTTAGACAGCCTGACATGAACACTCACTCATCAAGTGGTTACAATGGATCTCTAATTACTTTAATCTCTTTGGATGTTAGCAGTTTTTAGGGATTTCATTGGCCATGGGGGTGGAGAGAGCATTTGAAAGCACTTGAAGTCTGCTAATTAAAGCTCCATTCCCAACAATTAGCTCTCCCACATTAGAAATGTGTGCAGCAGTGGCCATCTGATACAGAAGCAAAACTTTTTCTTACCTCACCTTCCTACGCTTGAGGAAATTTCCATCTCTGTCTCATAGACATAAACGCATACAAGTCTGTGTACGCATTAGTGGCGTATTTCCAATAAATACTATTGTCACTACATTTTATTATTTCCACCTTATGGTGCAATTATATATTGATCTTTCATGTTTTGGTGCTCTGGTGAATGTTTTTAACAACACACTATACAATACACAATACAAAAGCAGTCACTTGAGGGTGAAATATTACTGGTGACTTACTGATGACATGCAACTCATGGATTTTCTATTCTGCAACAAATAGTATGCTTTATGTCCTTCAAAGTCCTATGAACAAAACCTGAGCTAGATTTTTTTTTAAATCTTTCATAATTTTCAGCTTTATTCTGGTAACAGTGAAACAAAGCCTATCCTGGGAAAAGTGTGCAATGGCTGAAGAATTAACAGTGGATCGTATGCTAGTTGACTTTGATGGATTGACCTCTATGATTTATATACTAACTTCATTAATAAAACACAGAGCACACAAATGACATTTGATAGGTAAAATCTCTGTAGGGTCCTATAAACAATCTCTAATATGTGGCACTTCAATCTTTTCCACAAGAGCCCTGTGTGAGCTTTAATTCCAGCCAAATAGGAGGCACATTTGATAGCTGGGTGGATGAACTGATAAAACAAGTGGAATCGGCACAGACTTCTGCTTAATTAAAATAGTGACCCCTGGAAAACTGAAGACACCATTTTAGGGTGTTTATATATACTGTATACCGCTCAAAGATTTTGGATCACTGGGGAGTAATCAATCTCAAAAATCACCAATTAACAGCACCTTGGATTAAAGCCGTTATAAAGGCTTTACAGATCATGAGTAGTAGATACATTTCAACATTTACTGTTCAAAAGGAGATGTCTTTAGCATTGCTTTACAATGTAGAAAGAAATTAAAATCAGGAATGACCTTGAAGTTAAAAAGGGATCTCAAACTTTTAAGCGGTAATGTGTATATTCTGTATACAATATGTAGGATTGGGTTTCTAAGGCCCTGTGCTTTCCAGTGCTGCTTAGACCTTAAACATTGCTATGCAGAGGTTAGAGGGAATAGTGAAAAAGATGTGTTCAGAGGCAATAGGATAATTCACACCACTAGGTGGCAAACAAGGATAAATAAAATACTGAAGGAGCAAGAACTACATTGTTTTCTTACAAAGTCTTGTACTGTATTCTGAAAGAAAAGCATTGTACAAAAAGTTATCTAAAAACCTGATGTCTAAAAACCATTTACCACAAAAGTCTGCAGTAATTCCATGTGTTTCAGAGAGAACATAGAATTGGTGTCTTAGATCTCAGAAATGTCACAATGTCTACTGAGAAATGATTCTTTTTCAAATGTTAAAATCTGACCATGTGTACCGTAATGTTCACATGTTTAGAGTAGGAGCCAAACACCAGCTGTATGAGTAAAATGTACAGATGAGCTTTGATTATGTTTAATCTCTCCATTTTCATCATGCCAAAAGAGATGGTAGTGTTAAGAGGTATTGTAGCATAAATGTTAGTGGTGTTTTTAACCACATACAGTACTACATATCTCTCTGTCTCTCTCTCTCTCTCTCTCTCAGTGAAGTGAAGTGGCAGATTGCATGGGTATTGGAGCACAGATGGTTTTCAAGTAGGCTGGTAGCTCTCAACTTTCATCCACATGTTAATATAAACTCTTCTTCCTGCACTCTGTTCCACTGTTTACATACACATACGTGCGTGCGTGCGCATGCACACACACACACACACACACACACACACATTTTCAATTAAATATTATATGGACTGTATATCTCACAATAGCAATAGTTTTGTACATCATAGACATGATGTACTTTATTAAATTTACCTTCACTGAGCATGGGGCAGTTGATTCTATTCCCTATTTTTAAATTCTAACTCTATTATTGGGTTAATGTACTTCCCATTATGCATTATGCAGTGAGAAGGCTGGCAGTCTCGCAATTAAATAACATCTTGAAAAGTAAGCAAACCAGTAAAACATTTGGCTGTCTGTCAAATAGAGATTTTTTCTTTAAAAGTTGTTGGTCACTCAAAGTGGCAAATAAATAAAAAAAAAATTTTTTTTAATTATTTTTTTTGCAAAATTTCAAATGTAGAAAGTTGTATCTGAGAACGTTATGAAGACCAGCAATATTGAATGACTAATAGGTTCAAAAGTCTGACATCAAATGAAATCTGGGATTTATACAGAAACCAACCAAAGAACCAAATACATTTAAAAATTCTAAAAGAAAACTAAGAAAATGTGCTCAAATATTATTTTTTTAATATACAATTTCTAGATCACTATGTAAATTTAAGAAAATTAGTAATATTAACCATCCTAATGGCTTTGTACAAAAGGTCAGTTTTTTAAGCACATGTTTAGACAACATTCATGGGTGGCAAGTGTCAGCTCAAGTGCACACTATCATTTAGGCAAAAAGAGAAATTCCCAAATTATGTTTTTTTTCCACTAAAGTTATTACTGACACTATGTTTGTCAAGTAAACCTTTGCATTGAATTGAAAAAATAATACAGAACAGAAGCATTTAACTAACAATCCCAAGGTTTTTGACTCCGCTGTATATGGTGGTGGTCTGTATCACCTGTCACTATAGATCACCTGCCACCACAGAATGCACAACCTGCTTTGTGAACTTATTCTCTCTGCAAAATCCTATATCCCATCTGTTTTAACCCTGGAGCACCCATGGGGTCATATTTGACCCAGACTTTTACTTCATCGTCATATTCAACCCACACACC
>JAQQZS010000036.1:27325128-27338378 GCA_030068045.1 Platyallabes tihoni
TTTACTTGTACTTCAGTAAAAGTTCACTAAAGTAACAGTACTTTTACTTGAGTACAAAATTTTATTACTCTTTCCACGTCTGCTCTTATATCCGTTTCTTGCAATTGGTCTCAGGTTTGTTAGTATTCAGGTGAGCCAGAGCATTGGTGTTGGGCGTTGTAGTTCTTTTTGGTTGTAGTTCTGACAGTAATTTTTCCCAAAAGTTGTTCATAAGTAGATTACTTATAATTGCTTGTCACAATTCCAGTAGGTCAGAAGCAGACCTGAATAATATATTATTTATATCATTATGTATATTTCATGTGGCTTGTTATTTTACTAAGTAAGCTTTTTCCTTAGCACATTAATTAATTATCAAAGTATAATCAAATATTTTCAGGTTAAGTACATACCCAAGTCCTACTAAGTGTAATCAATATATAAATTATCTAGATACAACAAAGAGTTATACCACTACCAAGAGATGTCACTAGGTGCCAGTGTAGGATAAGAAAAGTTTTCCTCCATCATTTTCAGTTTATCCTGTGGTCAGGGCTCTGTGCGAGTACAGTCATGTTGGAATAGAAAAGGGCCTTCCCCAAACTTTTGCCACAAAGTTGGAAGCATAGCATTGTCCAAGATGTCTTGGTATGCTGAAGCATTAAGATTGTCCTTGACTGGGGATAAGGGGCCTAATTGAAACACCTGTATTCAATAATTAACAGGTTTGGCTAAATACTTTTGTCCATAAAGTGTTTGTTTTGATTTAGATAATTTTGATAATGGCTCTCCTAGGGGTATCAGTCCAAGTGGCACTGACTACATTTCAACCTGCCCCATTTATGTCAAAGACTCAGCTACTGGTGAATAGTCAGGTCTGTTATTGCCAAACCATGTTTTACATCTGTTATATACTTTTTGTTGACTACATAATTTTATGTGTCTGTGATATAATTAAGGAAGTTTTTCCTACAGGATTCACCCCTATTCACTACACATTTATATTGTCTAACAATAAAAGCTCACTTATCACATTGCATCTGGCCTTTTTACCAAGCTACTTTGTTTTTTAGTTTGTTTATTCTCTGTTTTTTCTATAACTTTCCCTTTAACCATATTGAAGTATTGATTAACTAATACTTTTTTCTCCCATGTATCTTCTTTTAGTCTGTTCATCTTGCGTCTTTCTCTTTCTGGCAAATTGACTGGCTTACCTAATTGACTGTGACTGGCATTATTTTTGCCAGAAAATATTTAGCACATTCAAACATTACTATGTTGCAGTTAACTAATTCCTACACATTAGAAAAGTTGTTAGAGATTAAACTTTTTAGAGTAAATTTTGAGATTTGTGGTGTAGTAATGAGGACTGTGACCCCGTACCTTCAGGGTTGTGAGTGTGATTGTTGCCTCGGGTCTGTGTGCATGGATTTTACATGTTCTCCCCATGCTTGGTGGGTTTCCTACAGGTACTCCAGTTTCCTCCCACAATCCAAAGGCATGCAGAGTTAAGCTAAGTGGTGTTGCCAAATGCCCTCCATAGTGTGTGTCCTAAGATAGAGAGTGAGTGAGTTTGAGAAATTTGTATGTTATATTTACTCCCATTATATCTCATTCCCTTCATTCTCTTCACAAATCAAATAAGATTTCTAGTCTATTGAAATATAAGCTAAATTTTAAGTGAAATTAAAAATATAAGCTAAATATTCTTATATTTACAAAAGCTTATTCTTATAGGCTAAATAAGAAATATAAGCAAAATTTCCTGTTCCATTGGCAGTAGCTATTACTAATTTTAAGCATTTTCCTATTTAATAAGCAAAGTTATCTGCCAACAGATACATATTACTTACTCACTCTCACTCATCTTTTATACCGCTTTATACTGTATACGGCGTCGTGATAGGCCAAGAGCCTATCCCAGGTACACCCTGGACAGGGTGCCAGTCTATCACAGGAGACACACTCATTCACACAATACAGGCACTTTGGGAATGCCATTTAGTCTAATCTGCATGTTTTTGGACTGTGGAAGAAAACCTGAGTACCCGCTGGAAATCCACCAAGCAGGGGGAAACATGGAAACTCCATGAACACAGAGGTGGGAATCAAACCTGGCCAGGAATCAAACCCGGACACTGGAATTGCAAGGCAACAGTGCAAACCACTAAGCCACCGTGCCAGATACATATTAATATATACTAAATATTTATTCTTTAAAACAGGCTTATATATATTATATTATATAATAATAAAAGATAGAAACATTTGAAAATTTTTTTGCAGTGTATGCTTGCATCATGTAATGGTACATCTGCATTATGCATGATGTAATGCCTGAAACTTGCCATTCTCTGCTTGACAGATGCTCTGGTCTGCCTGAGATATGCCCTGTCCTGCCTCAGCCATACACTGCAAAGTTCCAGTCAGACCATGCACCAATCCAGCTAAGCCCAGTTGTTCCCTCTGGGGGAAAAGAGACTCTGCTGTTCCCCCCAGCTGGCTTTGAGAACACTGCCTGGCTTCAAGGATATGGTACTCACACTGTCAGCCAGTTTCAGGAGCACCATGATGTTATCATTGGCCTGGCTTTAGGGACACAGTGCTGGTGCTACCACATGGATTTGGTTAACACCATGCTAGCCCCTCCTCAGGTTTTGAAAACATCATGTAGGCTCTGTAGCTGAGCTGCAAGGTCATACCGGTGCCAGCACCTGGTTTAAGTGATACCGTACTGGCATCGCCCAGCAACTTCAAGGAGTTGTCAGGCAGAAGACACGGCCATTATCATTTCATCTTCAGCTCAGACCTAGACCTAGATGTGTCCAGATCTAGGTCTGTGTCATGCTCCAACCCAATGCCTGTGCCGAACTCTAGCTCCATGCCAAGCTGTGGCCTTGCAACGTATTAACCCATAACTAAATCACTCTGCCAAGTCACAATCTAATACCTGCACCAAGATCCCATCCAGTCCTCATATTCAGTTTAAGTCCTGTGTCTAGACCATACACCAGTAACCAAGCCTAATGGTGAATTCTGCTTGGTCCAGACACAGCCTCACAATTGTACTTCGGTTCTTTTGTTCCTTGTAGTTGGGTGCTTGACTGTGTATTACTTTGGATTGGACCTTAATTGCTTGCAGTATCAGTGCAATGGTTCAATGCTCGTCACATTTTATTGTTTTATTTTTCTTTAGTATTGCAACAAACAGGGTTTGTATTCGTTATTTCACTTTTCTGTCACCTTGATAAACATGTTTTATGATGTTCTTGAAGTCTTTTTGTATTTTGTCTTTAGCTCCTTTGATGAATTCAATAGATATTTTATCTATTACATTTGCTTTACTGTTGTTTACTGCCTGGATTGCATGAATGATTCTCTATTTCTACTGCTTTTGTTTCTGGTATAGCTCTATATGTGTATCACTTCCATAAAATTGTTCAATTGGTTCAGGAATAAATATTGAGTTAATTAAAAAATTTACCTTTTGTTTTTAAAGACCTTAAAGGTCTAGCTCCTCAGTAATTACTGATTTAATAACCCTATATTCTTCTTCCATGTCAATTAGGTCTGCTTCTAAACAACTTCTTTCAGACCACCACTTGAACTTGAAAAACAAAGGTGATTGGGCTTTGCTGTTGCTGCTCTCAGTCTCTGGAGTATTTTCCCATTTCCCATTAAGGCTTACCCCACCACTGACCATTTTAAATAAAATTGAAAAAACTACCTTTTCTCCTGATTGGCCCAATGGTAAAGTCTTCAGTCTGTTATGTTGAGATCACAAGTTTGATACCCCCGGTAAGCGTATCAAGGCAGGGCGGACACTTCAAGTGATTCTTTCCTGATTTTTAACGATTTAAGAGCTTGATCTGGTCTTATTTCTCAAATGAAAGTAAGTGTTTCTTTTGCTATTCTTCTGGCTTCCTCAGTCATAGTAGCTTTTCTTCTTCCATGTCAATTAGGTCTGCTTCTAAACAATTTCTATAGAAACCAACCACTTGAAAACCAAAGGTGAAAACCAAAGTGATTGTCTCTGGAATATCTTCCCATTTCACATCACGGCGTACCATATATATATATATATATATATATATGTATATAATTATCAGTAGATAATGGCAAGGTTGAAATTGAAAATGAAATTATATAGCTTTAGCTTTTTAGGCTCTCTCAATGATGCCATCACATCAGGAGCTCATATGAAGGTTGGTTACCAATCTAGTACATAAATAACACTGAAAGAACTAATATATATAACTCAGTGGATATCGCTGTTGGCCAATCGTTGGTCCAACAATGTTGCCTATGTTGCTCCTATTCTTCCTGATAGGCGGCAACACTTCTCTGCATTCGCTCTACTGGCTGACCAATGCTGTGAGTGTGTGTGCACATTTCAGGAAGTATCACCATTTTCCATGTGTGAACAACGTGTACAAAGACAGGCATTGCTTTTTTGAGGATTGCTAGCTATTTGTGAGTATAATTCTGTTTCCTAAACATTGTCTATAATAATATTTAGTGATCGATGATGACTAAATAATTTGTAAGAAATGCAATGCTTCGAGAGAATGAGACAGAGAAACAGCAACTTGCCCATTATCACTCATGCATGCTAAGTGTGTTGAACACACTTTGTATGCTGCCAAAAGACTTTTAACAATATTTCTTGAAGTATATAGTATGTCCTATTATCATTAATTATATCTAAATGGATTCACTCTGATGTCAGCTAAACAACTGTGATAATGTGTTGTTATTCATTTCAGTTTTTTCTGCTGTTATTTATGGCTAAATGACAGATGCAGGTGTAAATCAACTGCATATGATTTATTTTATGTACATCAATTTTTAAATTTTTGTATTTTCTTGTTTTATGCAGATCACTATTTTAAGTTTGATTAGTTTTGGAAGAATAAAGTTTTTAATGTAATTTGTGTTTTAATTGTTGGGGTATTGTTAGGCTAACTTTTTTTTTTTTTTTATAGAAAAACAATCACTTGAACCAACTATATCAATTGGCTAAAATCTTAACTTTTTGAGTAGATGAAAAGCTGGGACAAGTCAACCCTAGTGAAATATAATCAACTGAGCCCACAACCAATACTATTAAATCTAAAAGTTGAGTAAACTTAAAAAAGCTGTGCAATTTGTTACTAAACTTTTTTTTTTTATGTTGAGGTGGCTTATTTTTTTCCTTTCTTTTTTTTTTTTTTACTGTGCATGTGCTCTTGGGTACTTTCAATGCTGCAAAAATCTTGTATCCTTTCCCAGATCTGTGTTCTGACACACTCCTGTGTTTAAAAGGGTCTGAAAACTCTGTTGGCACTGTATTTTCTGTGAATATCCTTTTTCTGTAAGTAAGTTAAAGACAATCAAACAATGCCATTGTGTGTGTGTGTGTGTGTGTTTAGTTCCTCTGCCAGCCAGCATGTATTTTGGAAAATTTTGAGGCTGTGAGTACATTAAGAGATTTTTATGTCACATTTAAAACTCAACAATCTGGAGCTCAGCCTGGTCCCATTATTTAAACTTAACACTCACCGTTGTAAGGCAAAATCTGTAAAGCAACACAGGAGGTAGATGGGATCCAAACAGGAACTGTACAGCCATCCCTACAAGCAAATAGAAAATCAAAGCAACAATTACTAATGGTATTGTATAACTCACTGTCAACTAAATTGTAGATGCCCAGCTAACTTTACTTGCATCAAATACCGATTTCCTTTATTTACATTTCAAAATATACGAGTGCAATGCAATAAACGAGGGGCGTTCAATTCAAACCCTTACTTTTGATTGTGCAGGATAAAAGAACAGTCAATAGAAACTATCTTTATTTCTTTATAATTCCTGATTTGTATCACTTTGTATAGGTCACTATTTTCTCATGCCATTTGCTTGTTTTACCTAAGAGGGAAATTAAATACTTGGGGGAAAAACTTATTTAATATTAAATGTTTAATATTTAATGCCAAGCTTACCTCATGTAAGACTGAGTCATTTAAATTGTGTACAACAGAGTCAGTGTCAGCAGGAGCTGGAGCAGATACTTGAAAGAATCTCCAAAATGCCCTTCCGAGACAGTCGTGGACCTTTGGAAGACCTATACTCGGTGCACATACCCAACTGTGACAAGAGGGGCCAATACAACTTGAAACAGGTAAAAACAAAAATGGACAATTAAAGAAACCCTTTATATTAGGCCAAATTTTGAATACATACTATTGTATAATGTACAATTATTGTGTACACATAATGCATACAACACATTTCTCATTTATAATGAGATTATAAATATTTGTTTACACCTACTGAATTATTTATTAAATATATTTACACATTAAATAGAAAACTGATTTTGCTGATATCAGTTATCAGTTGAACAGATCTCGTCAGAGAGTAAACCCCAACACATTAATTAATTATTGTACTGTAATATGAAATTCAGGAAATGGTTGAGTATTGCAAAGACAAATCTATTCACAAAAATCTTCTATATGCTTAAGTTTTATTGACAATATAACACAATCCGCCGTCAGAGTTGTTACCCTAAGCAAATGTCAAAACCCATAGACTTGATATTTGAAAACAATGAGTAGAATAGATTTGGAAAAGAACATATGAAGGGTCAAAACACAGGAGTAACAGTATCCAAATTCTTGGAACTTATTCAGGTGCTAAGGTGTGCTGAGACATTGCAATGCTTTGCGTATTAGACCATACAGGTAGTCCCCGACTTACAAACTTTCGAGTTAGGAATTTCCACAGATACAAATGGACCACATTTCTACGAACATTCATAGATGCGAACAAATCGCTGAAGTAGCTCTCGTGTATTGTACAAAAAATAGACCAGACACCAATATTTACAATTATATAAAAAATGTTCTGTGTGTAAATCAATGTATATAATGTCCAAAGTCCAGTATATGGTGTGTATATTGTGCGTGTGGAGGTGCGGGAGAAATGAATAGGCCTCACCACTTTTAATTAATCAGTCCGGGAGCAGGGATCAAATCTCTGTCCTGATGGTGATTTATTCTAAGTTTGGGAAATCCTCAACAGAACAGAGTTCATAGTCCAATACAGTGGAAAACAGCTCAGGGGTTACCTTTACGGTTTAAAGACGCACAGACAAGACTGTTACATTTGACCTGTGAGATTTATTTTTTTAGGCGCGGTTATGCTTTTGGCCACATGATGGCAGTATGGGGAAAGGGGACAGAGATTTGGTCAAGTGTATAGGTATGCTTTACATTGCATATTCATGTCAAAGGCAAAGACTCAAATCAGACACATGAACGTGCTCCCAGAACAGGGAAAACTTCAACTAAAAAAAAATCAACTTAACACAAATCCAGATATAAAATAAATTTAAAAAATGTACTTCTACAACTGTATACTATAAAATGAGGATAACTGGTATCTCAGGAGAATCATGTGTTATCTCCGGATCTCTGTTTGAGGAAGTGTAAGGTCTTCAGGTGATATGTCGATCACTTTATTTAGGGATCAATGTCATTGTTGACCATCTCATGTGTTTCAGTGTAAAATGTCAGTGAACGGACACCGGGGTGAGTGCTGGTGTGTGAATCCCCACACAGGCAGACACATCCAGGCCTCCCCAGTGGTGAGAGGGGACCCCAACTGCAGTCAACACATCAATGCATTTGAGATGGAGCCACCTTCAGCACCACAAAACTAAAAAGCATAAAAAACATTACCTATAGACATACCTATAGTATACATTTAATTTGTTTTTCTATGATTTAAATAGTACAAACTTGTAGTACTGTCTGTGATTTTAGTAAATTGAAGTTCAGCATATTCCAGGGTTATGTGTGACGTTATATGTGATACAGAAAACTGCAAGCTGGTTTTATAATCAGAGGTTTTAGAAGTTGATTACATCATAAAAAAATAATATAGGTAATTCTTTTCCACATATTGTAAATTAAATGGACCAAGATATTATCAGTATGTAATGGTCCATAAGTTTGGTGCTATTTTTCACAATTGTTCATTTAAAGATTATTATGCCTAACAGTGAATTTAGCCCTACTAAAATATACGATTTACAATATATTTAAGAGCTCTGCACATTATGCCCTAAATAATTATATCATACATAGAATGTACTGCTACAGTCTTTAAATAGTTTGACCAAAGTAATTGTTACTTTATGCATCTACCACAGTGTATTGAGTTGAAATTAAATAATGAATATTACTAAAATTATATTTCAGCTTTAATTTGAAGGTAAACATTCAAAGTGGGTAAATTTTCTCCAAATTATATAAAAAAATGTTATAAAAGTATTTGAACTATGGATTGTTAAGCTGTTCAGTGGCCAAGTTGTGTTAGTCCCTTATTATTCCACTTGTAACAAAACAAAATAATAACAAAATTTAAATATTGCAAAATAATTGTAAGCAACGATGAGAGGACCCAAGCACACCACACCATTGCAACCTGGGCACACCACACAACTTGTTTGTTTTTTGAGCATGTTAAGACCTACAAAAAGCCATCACTGCACAACTTACATAGTTCATAGTCAGCTTGGGCCCTAAATATTTGTCCTGTCAACTTTGTGTGTGCTAGTGTATGTGTGCGAGTGTATGTGTGCGAGTGTGCGCGCGAAAGTGAGAGGTGTGAGTGTTAACATTTGTGATGGGTGTATGTATGTGTGTGTGTCAGTCAGTCATCAATGAGTATGTGTGAATGTGTGTGTGTGTGACATGTGAGTGTTAGTGTGTGTGACGAGTGAATGTGTTTGTGTGTGTGGTGTGTGTGTCTGTGTGTTAACATTAGTGATGTGTGTGTTAGTGTGTGTGAAAGAGATGCATCCTGATCCTGCAGATTCCAACTTGTCTGCCTGTTGAGTTGAGCCCATGACATGCAGTGCAGTGAAAGTTGTTTGGCTCAATGAGCTCTAAATGCATGCATACCTGCATGTGTGTATGAGCTACAGTATGCAGCAAAATTTTATTACAACTTGTCTGCCAATTTTTGTGAGTTTTTGAGCATGTTATTGGGGGCCATTGCCGCCCGGTTGCACTTGCACATGTCACACACTATACGGGGATGATGTCAGTTTGGGCCCTAAATATTTGTTGAATGTGTTAGTGTATGTGAGCATGGTAAGACCCCACTCCCTTAGGAAAACAATAGGGCCCTTGATGACATAGTGCTGTTATAGTGCTTGGACCCTAAAAAATCCTTGGGAAAACAAGAGGGTCCTGTTTTCTTCTCGTTACATAAAACTGAGGTTTGATGTACAGGGGTTGGACAATGAAACTGAAATGCCTGGTTTTAGACCACAATAATTAATTACGGTGTAGGGCCTCCTTTTGCGGCCAATACAGCATCAGTTCGTCTTGGGAATGACAGATACAAGTCCTGCACAGTGGCCAGAGGGATTTTGAGCCATTCTTCTTGCAGAATAGTGGCCAGGTCACTACATGATGCTGGTGGAGGAAAATGTTTCCTGGCTCGCTCCTCCAAAACACCCCAAAGTGTCTCAATAATATTTAGATCTTCACTTTCATGTTCATCAAACCACTCTGTCACCAGTCTTGCTGTGTGTATTGGTGCATTATCATCCTGATACACGGCACCGCCTTCAGGATACAATGTTTGAACCACTGGGCGCACATGGTCCTCCAGAATGGTTTGGTAGTCCTTGGCAGTGACACGCCCATCTAGCACAAGTATTGGGCCTAGGGATTGCCATGATATTGCAGCCCAAACCATCACTGATCCACCCCCATGCTTCGCTCTGGGCATGCAGCAGTCTGGGTGGTATGCTTCTTTGGGGCTTCTCCATATCGTAACTCTCCCGGATGTGGGAAAGACAGTGAAGGTGGACTCGTCAGAGAACAATACATGTTTTACATTGTCCACAGCCCAAGATTTTCGCTGCTGGCACCATAGAAACTGATGTTTGGCATTGGCACGAGTGACCAAAGGTTTGGCTATAGCAGCCTGGCCATGTACATTGACACTGTGGAGCTCCCGATGAATAGTTGTGGTGGAAACAGGAGAGTTGAGGTGCACATTTAATTCTGCATTGAGTTGGGCAGCTGTGTTTCTATGTTTTTGGATACGATCCGGGTTAGCACCCGGACATCCCTTTCAGACAGCTTTCTCTTGCGTCCACAGTTACTTCTGTTGGATGTGGTTCGTCCTTCTTGGTGGTATACTGACATTACCCTGGATAATGTGGCTCTTGATTCATAACAAAGATTTCCTGTCTTGGTCAGAGATATGCCAACGAGACACGCACCAACAATTTGTCCTCTTTTGAACTCTGATATGTCACCCATAATGTTGTGTGCATTGCAATTTTTTAAGCAAAACTGTGCTATTACTCCGCTAATTAAACCTTCACACTAGTGGAATGTACAATCAATGAAGATTGGCCAAAAAGCTGGTAGAATTTAGCCATGAAACCTCCAACACTAAATTGGCCAGTTTTTCAGATTCACTCTCCGACCCCTGTATATACTTGACCCCAACCATGCCCAATAGCCTCTCTCCCTTGCCTAGAGACAAATGTTGGGGATACCATATGTGGCACACTCCTATACACACACTTAGCCAATACAGTTTACATGCTGCGGTATGCTTGATGCTTCATAGCCGGATTAACTAGATTATCCTGCAATGTCTAGGGGTTTAGAGTTAGGTATGAATTTAACATAATTATGTCTGGGTTTCTCTTCTTAACAGGGAAAAATTTACCCCACAATTCAATGGTGACCTCACACCTTCTAAAGGAGTTATGTGTCAGTTTTGCTGATGTTGACCCAGAGGTTAAGTTTTATGTACATTTTAGACATTGGATTATACATTTAATCAAGCGTTGGTAATAATATGTTTTGTTCTGTTTAGCATCCTGTAAGAGATATTATGAAACCCTAGGGATAAAATATTCAATAGACCAGCCTGACAAAGCAGACCTGAGTGAATTGTTTAAAGCTTTGGCAAAAAACAAACAAAGAAAGGAAAAAGTAAGTTTTAGAATTTGATAAAGGTTGTTAATTTTACTTTCTGCTCCTTTTGAATTGCTGTTGCTATTTTAAAATGCTATTAGCTGTTTCATTGCGTACGTATTTGTTACGTTTTGCAGTTGCTGGTCTACAGGTGCATCTCAATAAATTAGAATATCATCAAAAAGTAGATTTATGTCAGAAATTTAATATATAAAGTGAAACTCATGCATTATATAGAGTCATTACACATTACACAGACTGATATATATAAGTGTTTTTTTATGATTATGGATTACAGCTAATTAAAACACAAAATTCAGTATTTTGGAAAATTAGAATATTACTGTAAAGCGTTTTGTGGGCTCAGAAAAGTCACGGACACGAGAGCTGATGCAATGCACGCAGAGAGCTTGTTTAATTTTGGTGCTTGGTGAAAATAAACAGACACACAATTGAAAGTGAAACTAAAGTCTCGGCGTTAAATGGTGGTTCCGATACTTTAGGTTGTGGTCGAGGAGAAGGGAGGAGTGCAGAGGCGACAAGCCCCAGTGTATAGTGTATAGACTCGGGCGCAGCGATGAGAGGTGCTGTAGAAGCTGGAGCAGAAAAGGCATGAGCTGGGGTTTGAGGCATGACGACGTTGTCCTTTTCTTAGAGGAGTACGCGGAAACGGGCTCTCAGTAGTGTCAGAGTCTTCAGACAAAGAAAATCCATATAAGTAATTTTGTTTTAACCTCCTACTCACTGGCATATGCCACTGGGGTCCTTTAATAGGGAGCCGCGGACAGGTGGATGGCAGGTGATTTGCATGGTTTGTGGCGCCCCGCCCCTTTTTGAGCTTGTTGGTAGCTGTCCCTGTTACTGTCTGGGTTTGGTATACTGCAATTTCTAGACGAATGAGAAGCTGCTTTTTCATGAGGCGTACTAGTTATGAGCCCGTAGCCACAATTACTTAAGACCAATAAAAAGTTTCTGAGGTGGTATGGAAGCCCAGGTTGCTATAATATTGGCCTCAAGCTCTTCTGCATTGTTGGGTAATCTGGTGTCCCACATCTTCCTCGTCACAATACCGTTTAGATTGGTTTTGTTTGCTGGTCAGTCAAGCACAGGGATACCATGGTACTTAAACCAGTACTTTTGGCAGTGTGGGCATGTTCCAAGTCTTACTGGAAAATGAAATCAGCATCTCCATAAAGCTGGTCAGCAGAGGGAAGCATGAAGTGCTCTAAAACTAATTGAGCTTTGAGTTAATTAACTGATGGAAGAAGGACACCAAGTGTCACACATCTGAAACGGTTGTAGGGACTAGCAGGACACCTCAAAGGGATCCGTCACCTTCCAGCAAACGGCGTTATGCTGACAACTTTCTCTCTCTCTGTGGTACAAAGCAGCTGGAAGCGTGACCAGGTGAAAAGAGGAAACCCAGATGGCTTTCACCAACCCTGACCTCAAATGGTACAGTACAAATCAGCAAGCCATCGAAGAAGGAAGAGACAGTTTCACAACATCAGCAAACAAGAAAGAAGCTGTTACACATCCCCACTCAAATGATGTAAATCAGCAAGCAACCCCCTTGAATGAAGAAGAAACCAGTTTCACAACCCCCCTGGCAGTTACTGCTCCACAGGAATGCGTTTCCTGCTTCACCTCTTGGCCCCAGTACAGAGAACATACATGCTCCAGGGACACATACAGTGGGAGCCACCTCAAACCTGCCGCCTGGACCATGGCAGGTCCATGGCAGAACTATGACAAGTCCATGCATGTGATCCCAAATGTGGATCCGGAATGTGATCCCCCGCGATGACGCAGTTAACGATGCCCCACCCCATTAATGCCCCCATGCGCTTTCTAATAAGATGGTTGCAATGCTGTATAATCCCGCCAGGTGGAGCATTCAGTTAACTGCAGTGTCCAGGCAGCCGTATACACTACGTTCAATATATAGGCAGTTCTTACATTGTCAACATAGTTTCATAAATAGATTATGTGGTATTTTACATTACGGTGTATTTTATGTATTTCCATTTAATACACTGGTAGATAATATTTTGCTGCAAAGAAAAGCGTAAAATGTAACTTCTGCTTGGGTTTGTTTTTCGTTATATTTATGTTTTCGCGGATGCGTTTTTTGCTGATAGTCAAAAATTGACCTAACAAATTGATTATTCATTCATTCATTCATTCATTCATCTTTTATACCGCTTTATCCTGTGATCAGGGTCGCGGGGGGCCTGGAGCCTATCCCAGGAGGCTTTCGGGCACAAGGCGGGG
>JAQQZS010000036.1:27343541-27355378 GCA_030068045.1 Platyallabes tihoni
CAAATATTTACACATTAAGTTTACTGAAAGTAAAAACAGTTGAAAGTCAGAGGACGTTTCTTTTTTTGCTGAGTATAGTTGTGTCCTGAGACTTGCCTTGGAGCATTTAAATGGAAATGGTTAGGAGTCCCAAGATGTCTACAAGGCTTGAGAGTGGCAGATTGAGAATGCCATGCCCATATAGGCTAATGTTGCTCAGACATCTTGGGACTCCTAACCATTTCCATTGGTCACAGATTAAATACTTATTAACCTGATTGTAATCACTTTTTTCAAATAAATACAAAAAAATAAACCTTAAATACGTACAGTACAGAATGCTAAATATTTATGTATGAACAGAATTTATGTATAATTCACCGCATTTGTATTTGGTTTTTGAACATCGCAAATTACCTAGCACACTACATCACTTATGCATGTTTCTTAAAACCATGGGCAGGCAAAGTGATGAACACCCGCAACTAATGCTTAATTTTAATTGTACACAGACAAACAAATATGTAAGTACTGTATTTTATTTTGACAATCAAATAGATAACTTTATTTAAATAAATGATTTTATTACAAAAAAGACAAAAAATAAGTACATAAATTATGCAGCGAATAAACAGTACATATTGATATTCTGAAATAAAGAAATCTGCTATATCACATATGACAATAAAATTACTGTTTTATGCTCAAACCAAAGAAAATCTCATCAAAAGTTCTCACTTACATTTTTCTTTAGATATAGAATTGATGAATTTGATGATAAAATGTTACAGAATAAAATTTATATTTATTACATTATCATTTGGCCAGAAATCAAATGCTCTTTTAAAAAAATATAGAAATCACATAAGCCCTGTTCCAAGAATATATGAATTAAAATACCAAATATACTAATGAGCTCCAAGTAAAGAACTTTTGTTGTCATTAAAATTGTGACATTGGTAGAGACATGTAATTTATTGTTAAATATATTTGAACCTCATAATTGGATAACCTTTAATGATCATATTTGGGGTCATTTTATAGTGTTACAACCTCACAAAAGGTATTAAATCTATAGTTCACAATTTCATAATTGCAATACTAATCTTTATGCAATGGACAAATAAATTATCCTCAAAATATCCTTGTAGGATCTTCAACATGTTTTTGGTAACAAACTACTGTTTATTTATTATACAAATAATTCCCTAATTATCAGATTTATTATTTTGTATTTACTTGTTATATGTTTGTCTTTCTGATGATGTATTTTTCTTCTGTAGTTTGTATAGAAATTAGAATTTAAATGAATCTGTGTTGGAAAACATATTTACATGACAGCCAAGATCACAAAACTATGAAATACTGAAAAGTGAAGTCTCCTAATAATATACAGCCATGGCTAAAGATTTTAAGAATGACATTAAAAGTCCCTGAGTTTCTATGATGTGAATTTGCAAATACTCCAGAATGTTATGAAGAATGATAAAGTCCCTCTTTGCCCTCGCCTCAGACTATAATCACATCCTCAAGAGGTAGGTGGATAAAAATAAAAAACCCACAAATTTTGACAAACTCCAAGCACTGATTATGCAGGAATGGGGTGCCATCAGTCAGGATGGGGCCCAGAAGTCAATTGAAGGCATGCCAGGACCAATTGTTGAGGTCTTGAAAAAGAAGTGTCAACACTGCAAATACTGACTCTTTACATAAACCTAATGTAATCGTCAATAAAAGCCTTTAGCACTTATCAAATGTTTGTAATTATAATTTGCTAACATCTGACAAAAATATGTAAAAACACTGAAGCAGCAGACTTAATGTGAAAATTTATATTTGTCTCCCTCTCAAAACTTTTGGTCATGGCTGTACATTTTGTGATCAACTGTGGACTTCTGACAACCACACCCAAACATAGGCCTTCCCCCAAATGTTGAAGCACCATTTGTATAGAATATTGGCATACTGTAGCATGACAATTTCCCTTTACTGGAACTGAAGGGCCTAGTCCAAACATGTTTACATTTGGCAAACGGTCTTATCCAGAGCGACAAAATCCATGTAGGTTTTTGAAGGTCCATGAAGGTATAATTTGCCAGAAATGGAGAGAATGAGCTGAAGTGATTACAGGAGAGATCCTTGACCTTAACTCCACTGAACATCTTTGGAATTAGAACTAAAACATCCGTACAAGACCTCACTAATGTTCTTGTGGCTAAACGGGGACAAATCCCCATGGTAGCAATACATCCTAGTAGAAAAGCCTTCCAGGAAGAGTGGACGTTATAACAAAATGGGGCTAAATTCGGAATGGGATGTTTAAAAAGTACATAAGCATATGATGATCAGGTAATGTTACACTTGTTTATGTAACTTGTGTTTATATTCTGTTTTTCGATTTAACTGAAACAGAACAAATGTATACTTGTTTGTTCAACCCAATTACTGCAAATATGCTACTAATGACTTGCTTTTGGGGTTGATGAGTTTACTTTCTTTAATCATTAACAGGCATTGTTTTTGGGGAAAAGAATGGTGATGTCATGATATTAGAATTTATTTACATGCCCCTTGACAAAGTTAAGAAAGATGTTCAAAATAGCAAACAGCCACATATTTAAGTTTATATGGAGAATGGCTCTAAGATATTTAAAGTGCACTATGCTTGAAAAGTGTATCAATCCATAATTCCACTGTTTGTTAATGATAAGCACTATGTTCGTAATATTTAATGTGAAATGATTATAAATTAATATATAACTGTATATGTTATATATACAGTTAAACATTGGAATGCAAGCATAATTTGTTCCAGAAGTGTGCTTGTACATCAAAGCAAATTTCCCTCATAAGAAATAATGGAAATTCTGATGATTCGTTCCACAACCCAAAAATATTCATATAAAAATAATTAATACAAAATAGAAAGTAAAAATAAAACAAATTATCATGCACCTAAGCCGACGGAGCAGTATTTTCATTAGTGTGTGTGTCTGTGTATTTGCGCGGACGCGCCCGTGTGTATGTTTGAAGACGTGCGGAGAGGAGGAGGGAGGGGGCTACTGTTAGAACAACAATCTTATAATAAACTGTACACACGCACGTATGTCACTGAGACTGAGCATGGGAGACGATTACCCATAATCCTGTAGTGCGCGAGAGGGAAACGCATTGGCTCAGTTATGATCATGTGACGCTCAGCAGACAAAGTGCATGCGTACTACTTGTATATCAAGACCTAGCTTGTTTATTAATTTAAAATTTATTTATAAATTTTGCACCCAAAGCCATTTGAATTTTAACTGTGATCAGCTTTGGTCATTTAATTCAGTCCCTGTTAGTGCAACTAAAGCAAACAATCAACTATGGGTGGCAAAGCTCTGTCAAAATATCTCTGGGATAAAGTTGTGCACAAGTCAGGAGATGGATACATCAAAATTCTAAATTCAAAGGCTACCAAGAGGCCTACAGCAACTTTGGAGCATTTACAGGAATTTATAACAAAGAGTGGAAATTGAGTATAGAAAGGAAAGGAATCACCCTCTCATAAAATTGTTATACATTTTATATATATATATATATATGTGTGTGTGTGTATATATGTATATATAGGTGTGTGTATATGTCACACAAGGTCGGTCCAGAAAGCATCCAGCCATGTATTATAAATAATATGGAAGAAGATACAAGATAGAAGAAACATTATACACAGGACAATAATGCTGCAGTCACCTTCAAAAACGGCAACATGGAACTTCACACACTCATCCCAGCATCTTTTCCACTCTGCATATACCTTTCTTGGAATTGCCATCAGCTGCCTCATTGTATTTTCCTGAATCTCATCAACGGTCTAAAATCCCTTCCCTTTCAAAGGTGAATTAAGTTTTGGGTAAAATCAGAAGACGCAAAAAGAAATATATAAAAAATTAATTAATAAACAAAGAAATTAAAAAAAAGGTTACAACTGAGCTGAGTCACCTGGGTGATCTGATGTTTTGCCAAAAAGCTCTGCACAAGACATGATTCGTGAGCGTTTTCATGGAGGAATTTTCAAGCTTAGCGCAAAATTGAATGCAGATTCATTGTGACACATTGACAATTATGACAGTGAAGCCATCATTGTTCATGCATACACATTACAGTTCACTCTCCTTCCTTGGTTGCCATGTTACATTGGTGTCGTACAAACATTTTTTTTTTTTTTTTGGAAAATTTTATTAAAATTTAAAAAGTGAAACTGGACTTTTTACGAAGAGACCTTGTACATACATGTATGTGTATATACAGTATATACATAAAATAATGTTATGAAAACAAACATTGGTCATTAGCTTAATTCTTCTCTACATATCCTCATCCTAAGGAGACACACTTCTTCAGATGATGGATGAGCTTATGGAGACTAGGAGTCTTTGAAGAAGCCGCCTTCTTTTTGTCTCTTGAGGAAAAGTTGATTGGATTACCACCTTAGTAATCACCTCATTGTCATCAAATGCCTGCCACAAAGTGGTTTGTTCAAGTGATGAAAGAGGTCAATGGGTGAGAGGTCGGGGAAGTAAGGGGGATGAGGCAGAATTTCATACCTTAAGCCCCCCGCAAGTTTCACTGTTTCATTAGCTGTATAAGCTGGAGTGTTGGCACAAGGAAGATGCACTTAAATTTTTTACACCAGGTGTGCCATTTTGGTTTTCACCCTCTAAGCGTCATCATGCAGAACGATACCGTGGGTTTTTTAATTTTCAGAGACATGATTTGGACAAATATTTTCTATCGATTTTCTATCTATTCATATGATTATAGAAATTTTATGACCACACCTTGTCCATCTATGTATGTCCACAGATTTTATATATACAGTATATGTACGTGCATACAGATGGTCTTCAGGAAGTAAAAGTAGATCTGTACAGTATATCAACTGTTCTAAGGAGATTATTGTATATTTTGGATGTCTTCAGCAAGAATGTAGAAGTAAAAAAACGCAATTGTGGTAGCGACTGGTAGTATAAATATATGGTATAAAAGAAACCTCGAATTGCGAGTAACACGGTTTGCGAGTGTAACAAATTTTGACTTGAAAAACGAACAAGTCTTGGTTTACTGAGTATCATGTATCATGCATGCGCTTCTTGTTTTGACGCAGAGCGTCACGTGATCACAACTGAGCCTATGTTTTTTCTCTCCCTTGCGCTGCGGAATTGTGGGTAATCGTCTCCCCTCCTGGGTCTTAGTTCGTGTCTCACTGGTATAATCAACATCCGTGCATGCGTGTACTGTTTACTATAACACCGTGACCACGTGTGTGTAACATATTTTAATTTGTGTGTGTAAGCATGTGTATACAGCCCGCGTGTACTGTTTCTTATAACACGTGTGTGCGCGTGTAAAGCAAAAGAAAGTCTCATTAGAGGTTAGAAATCCATTTTCTCTCTCAGCCTGTCGTTATGTGTGCACACGTGTTTGTTTGTGTGTGTATGAAGCACCTCCTCTCTGCTTCACACACACACAAACACACACTCTGCTCTACAAAGAAACTCTGCTCTGTCACGATTCTTTTCAAAGATAAAGTGCAGGTTTATTTGTATGTTTTACTTTACAGCAGTGATTCCGTTAGTATGCACTCACACGAGTGTCATTAGCGATGTTCCTTGCTAATTTTTCTGTGTATGTGTGTGTGTTGAGTGAAATTCAAATATGAGAGGAGAAAGTACTACTGTGTAAGATGAGAAGGGGGAGACGGGAGGGGCTGAAAGTAAGAGACTCCTCTTACTTTAGCTTCACACACATGCACAAACACACACACACACAGCACCTGCGCGCATAAACGGAAACACTTATCTGTCTGGATTTATTTTTACTTTTTTTTAAAAAGGTAAAGCGCAGATTAATTTGGTTAATTATTTTTATGCATTTATTTTTTTGGGCTGTTGAACGAATAATTTGAACTTCCATTATTTCTTATGGGAAAATTTGTTTCCCATTTGAGAGGCTTTTACCGATACTTGATTAGACATTTAACAGAACCTGACAAACGATTGAGAAATTATTTGTATAAAGAAGGAGACTTTTCATTTGTTGTTGCTGTTGTTCTCCTGGTCTCTGCACTGGATATTGCCTCCACTGTAGTCGGTTCCTGGCATCATGGCCCCATATTTATCTACACACCAGCAAATGCCTCGCTTCCGTCCCCTGGAGGGCTTACACTGCAACATAATGTATAAGCAAGTAACGTTTAATAGTTAGGCAAAAAATAAGCTTAAACGTAACCACCTCTATGCAACCCATGCTATACAAAATTCATTTTAAAAAACATTTTAAAACCTTTTTCATTGTAATGTGGAAGTTAGCTTTGAATTAGCTGAGGTCCATAAAGTTTAACATAAAGACAGAAAGTTTGCATAATCCTAAACAATGGTCAAAAGTTTACATTACTTGGCTGCCAGAGCTCTACAAAAATTTACACACTAAAACAATAACTGACAATACGTTTAATTGTCAAAGCAATGAATACACTGTTAACCTGTGAAACATATTCATCTAAATAGTGAATATTTACTTGCGCTATAGCAACAAACATTGAAAGGTTCCTCTGATTATTTTTGTACTGATTCATGCTAGCAGCATATTGGATCAAAGAAAAAAGTTTTAAATTTTGTTGTGCACAAAATGTTTTCAGTTCCAATGATTGACTCGTGAGAAACATTAAAAACAATAAAAAGATTCAGTTTACAATGCAAAAACAATCATCAGCCTCCTCCTTTACCAGTTTCAATTTTGATTCAGTAATTGATGATAACACTTTATTGTAGTGCAGGTATGCACAGCATAATGTGCAACAGCTTCAGTGAGTTAAAAAATATAGTGAAATAATAATAAAACTTTTAGTGACACAAAGTACACTGCTTGGCCAAAAAAGTCATGCATTAAGGCATGCATTCTATGGTGGCATTGTTTCGAAAACATTATAGCTCAGCATTTATTTTAATCCAGAGGTGCTTTTTTTCCGGCTGCCATTTATGTACATCTAAGATACTTTTAATGGAGTAAATGCCAGCATTCTGTGGTGGCTAATCTTTGTATGAAAATGATTGGTTTTGATCCAAGAGCCACTCTTTCAGAATTTGAGCCTGATAAATCTTGTCCTGGAACATGCCTCTGGCATCAGGGAAGAAAAATATTAATTAAAGGGATAACTGGTTTAATCAATATATTCAGGTATGTAGTTTACTTACTTTCAACTGCCCAAATATGTTTATTTAAATCCAAATGGTGACCTTTTTATTTTGGCCAGGTAGTCTATGGTGTATGTGTGTGTACACTTTTCATTCTAAAGCCTAAACCCTTATAGAGATATTTCATGAAACCTGTTTGCGCTTGAAGAAACCTTTCTTGTCACAGTTAGGCAGATAGAGAGACAAAGCCATAACTCTGGGTATGTCCTTCATCTTCCGGACAGTTGTGTCCAGCTTCCTCCGACATAGTCCCTGTAATTAGCACAAATCAGCAAAAGAGTTTATATATTTACAGTACACCATGGCACCATATCATTGGAAAACAATGAAGTGGGACCATGATGAAAGGTAACTGCACGGAATCATTTAAAGTAGTAAGACATAATGTAAAGATTGCAAGCTTGATATGACCTTTGAGACATACCATTTCAGACTGGATCTTCTCTACTTTGAGGGAGGGGTAATCAAAATGGTCCAGGTATCTATGCCTGGCCTGTATCTGCTTTCTGTCCCTATGAAATGCCATGACCTTCTTGTTATTGATGTGGTCTTGAGGAAACAATAACACCTTGGAATGGTAAAGTGGATCCTCTTTCACTGGACCCAGGACATCATCTGGAGACTTTTTATCTATGGATGGGAATCAACAAACTATAAAGTTAATAATCTGTTCCAGCTGAAAGTTATACAAATTGCAGCTATCTTATTAATACAAAAAGCAAGTTTATTGTCTGCAATTTTGTTATAATATTTGCACAATGAAAATATTGTTCTTTCTATTTGTGAAGTTTTTCTTTAACCATAAATTTCCTAATAACCCTTTATGTTTTTGGACATACATATGAACAAGCGCTGGGATGAAGATACCAGAGCAACTGCTTTTTCTGTATTATGGCTTACTACTTTACCTTCCTGTGGCTACACAGGAAGGCAATAATTGCTAAAGTTAGACCAAATAAAATTGCAATGTTATCGGGGCTTCTATCAAGGTATGCCAAGCAAAAAAAGTGAAAAAATTTAATTTTGTAAAGCAATTACCTGTGCCCCATCATGCGACACTGCAGCATCCAAACTTGATATTGACATTTAGTCAGGGTTTACAAGTAGCTCTTGTGAAATTGTGAAAATGATAACCGATGAATAGAATAACACGTGTTTCCCGGTAAATAAACATTTCTAAATATTCCTCTAAACAATGCCACACAGTAATGCCTTGTATTAAGTTTTCTTCATTTAAACCATTCGTAGCTAGCTAACTGGCTAACATATAGATAGATATATTACATATTCTAAAAGAAATCTGACATCAGGTGAAAATCCACGTTAACTGCTATTATAATGTTGGTTGCCAGCTTCACTATTCACAGTTAGTTCTGCCACTTGTAGAAAGATCTACCACACATTCGTACTGCAAGTGGCAGAACTAATTGTGACTGGTGAAGCTGGCAACCAACAGTTGGCAACCAGCACTTAATTAACAGGAGTAAAAGTAGTTTAAATTCTTACTGGTAATATGTAGCCAAGCCAAGTAAAGAAAATAAACCATGGAGCAATTCAGATGCAATTTAGAAGCAAATATTAATTATTAATATTTATCCTCAAAACTGCAGGCCATACTGCAGAGAGAGAAGAACCCATGCTGGTGACCGAGAGTTAGTATAATTAACAGTTATTAAAAGAGCTGTAACGCAGAATTATACATACAGATATCCCAATAAACATCCCAGTGCTGTTAAAATCTAGTATAACCACTTGTTAAAAGCCTCTCATCTGAGTTATATGTTTGGATTCCCTGGAGTCTCTGCTTGCACTCTGCACTAAATATACATTCACACCTTATACTAGAGATGGGGGAAAAATCGATTTTGTGGGGTGATTCATGTATTCACCACACTGACTTGAAAATCGATTAAAAAATTTTTTTACGTTTATAATGGAGATGACCCGGTCTTATTAGCCAGTGTCCAGAATGTCTGGTTTTCAGTTTGATTGGCCATGACCTTTGATGACTTCTGAGCTCATCGGCCTTAGATATAAATGATTCTGAGCCGAGAGCAGAAGTTTGCAAGTGGCGCAACAGAAATGCATTTTTATGGTGTTACCTTATCGACAATTGCATATGTTATTGCATATTGGTCTGTAATTTTCTCCAAACACTGTGAGCACATTAGTCTCAAACCCACTTCTTACACATACTTTCACCATTTTCACACAAAATATAATGGGAGCTAACTAATCGAAACTTGCGTGTTAAAATCCCCACATGCCCAAATGTCGCACGTTCCTACTTTGTTTGCAGCCACTCAACCTGCGCACTCACTGTCAAGTTGAGTTTTGAGGCTTTGGAGGCATTTGAGGAGGCAAAATGTCACCATTTCTTCATAATCCTACAGATGATCTGAAACATTTACACATTTTATCTCATGCTAGGAGTGAATTAAGTGAATGAATTAAATGAATCAAGTTTATTTACAAATAATCATTCACGCGGATGACAGAGATATGTGCTGCTTAGTTAAATGTTAAGCTCTTGTATTTAAAGTTACAGTGGAACCTTGGATGGTGAATAACTTGGTCTGCGAGCATTTTGCAAGACAAGCAACATTTTTAAATGAAATTTAACTTAATAAACGAGCGAGGGCTTGATATACGAGAAGTACGCATGCACTGTGTCTGCCGAGCGTCACGTGATCACAACTGAATTCTTCTTTCCCACGCGCTTTGGGTTATCGTCTCCAACACTCAGTCTCAGTCTCAATGCGCCACTGGTATAGTCAATGTCCGTGTGTACGTCTACTGTTTATTATAACATTATGACCACGTGTATGCACGCACACGTAAAGCAAAAGCAAGTGTCATTAGAGCGGTTCCTTCTTAAAGATCCAGAGTCTGTCTCTGTCAGAAAACAGTGATTCCGTTATTGTGTGTGCGTGCGTGAGTGTCATTAGAGAGGTTCCTTGTTAAAGAGGTTTCCAGACAGAGCAGTATTTCCATTAATGTGTGTGTGTGTGTGGGGGGGTATGTATTAAAGTCGTCCTATACTCTTATTTAAGAGGAGGGAGGGGGCTAGAAAGTAAGACGAGAGGAGGGTGGGAGGAGAGAGGAAGGGAGGGAGTTGGCCTATCTGGCCTCTCTTCTCTCGTCTTACTTCAGCATCATGAATGTAAAATTTTTCTAATTATTAATTAATTGTTTTTATATAAATATTTTTGGGTTGTGGAATGAATTATCGAAGTTTCCATTATTTCTTATGGGGAAATTTGATATACAGTGGAACCTTGGATTATCAACATAATTCGTTCCAGAAGTGGGTTTGTATTTCAAAACACTCACGAATTTTGTTACATTTAAAGGAAGGTGAAACTCGACAGTTTTCAAAATTGTAGTAACTCACAAATGTAAAATTAATTTATTAGGGATTATTAATTTTTTGGGGGGTTGTTATGTTGGCAGGGGTTACACAGCCCCTTACACCTTAATGTTTTAATGATGGGTGGCACGGTGGCTACCAGCACAACAGCACTCCTTTTTGTGCGATATTGCTTAATTATGAATCAGTGTAGCAATGCATCTAAAAAGCTATGTTAAATTCTCTAAGCTAGCTATAAGAATACTAGCTTACTAAAGAATGTACCAGCCGTACCACAATTTTATCGTGGCGTGGGACCGCACTGCATACAGTGGCTGGGTGGTATGGGGTGTGGCAGCCACCAGTGGCGGTGCTCAAATCCAGATCCTCAGATCTTCATATCAGATTTTTGTATATATAGGTGTTAATTCAAGATGTAACAAGCTGTAAACAGATGGGCCACACCCAGCTGTAAACAGGGCCCATCTGTTTACAGCTTGTTACACAGTGAGCTCCATATAATCTGAAAGCTTTACATTTATTCCCCAAGTCAAAATTTAATTCACTCTTAACTCAAAAAACGGCCAGTAGTATAAGGGGAAAAAATACTTTATGGTGTATGAGGGGTATGGTCCAAATGGCATTCTGTGAAGGGAGTGAAAGTCAGGTAAGAAGAAAGGGCACACACACCTGAGCACTGTGGCCACTCATTTTCTGTTTGTTGCTGTGAGCTGATTTTTTAAATTTTATTTCCAGCCCTTTATTGAACCTTGATTATGTTAATCATACAACTCACACAGTTTATATTACTGGCTTCTGAGGGCTCTCTCACTTTCATTTTCCTGCTCTGCTCTCCTTTGTATTATTTCTCAGGTCGCAGCAACAGATAAATGCTAATTAGCCACATTCTCCTCAGGTGTTTCCGAGTGGCGCAACAGAAATGCATTTTTTATGTTGTTACCTTATCGACAATTGCATATGTTATTGCATATTGGTCTGTAATTTTCTCCAAACACTGTGAGCACATCAGTCTCAAACTCACTTCTTAAACGTACTTTCACATTCTCCTCAGGTGTGTCCTTTTACATTTACTTGTAAAAGGACACACCTGAGGAGAATGTGAAAGTACCACACTCTCAACTAGTAATAAAACACCGATTCGTTTTTTATAAAAAATACATTTAATAACAAGCAAAAATTTGATTAATTTATACAAAAACGAGAAAACGAAATAACAGCAACTTACAAATGAGGTCTCAATTTGAAAAGATGTA
>JAQQZS010000036.1:27499216-27509991 GCA_030068045.1 Platyallabes tihoni
AAACACTGTGACCACGTGTGTGTGTGTGTGTGTGTCTCTCTGGTTCACACACACACACACACACACACACACACACACACACAGAGTAAGGCAACAGAGAGAGAGAGAGAGAGAGAGAGAGAGAGAGAGAGACAAAATCTGTGTGTGAGAACCGGCATGGTGTCAAATTATGGTGTCACACAACACACACACTCACAAGTGTGCGCAAGAGAGAGAAACACACACAGAGCCTGCGTGCATAAACGGAAAAACTCATCTATCGGGCTTAATTTTTACTTTTTTTTAAAGGTACAATGCAGGTTAATTAGTTTATTTTTAATTTATATTTTGTGTTAATTATTTTTATGTATTTATTTTTTGGGGCTGTGAAATGAATACTTTGAATTTCCGTTATTTCCTATGGGAGAATTTGCTTTGGTTTACGAGTGTTTTGAGGCCGCTGAATAAATTATGCTCGTAATCCAAGGTTCCACTGTATTCAGTTGTTATTTTGAATACAGAAGGTTTTTTTTATTAAACCTTGAAATGTGTATTGTATGTACAACAAAAAGTTTTTGAAATTTGTTAATGTTTTTGAAATAAATCTGTTATTTGAATTTCAGTTTCATTTTTAAATTTTGTTCAAAATATCGAGATACATACCGTATCGTGACCTGGGCATATTGTTACACCCCTAACTCTAACAGAGGCTTACAGTTTAGTTCACATAAAATTATTACAATGACATAAACCAGTTACACTATCTGACAGTGCTGCTTTTACAATTAAAAGGCTAAGAAAGCTGAAGTATTAACCCATAAAAACAAGAACAATTTTAACAATGTTTTCTTTTGCCTTATGCCTCTCAAGTTTCCTCAAGTTCAGATCTTGGCATTCGGTATTCTAGTGGCCTCTCTACAACTGACTGCACATATTTGTGTACGCTAAGCTACTGGATTTTTTTGTCTTTACCTCCTTATTTCATTACAAACAGAAAAGTTGAAATAGAATTTTTTTTTATTAAATACCTTTATTTCTTTGTGTGATGAGCCACTTTTCTTTGTTTTAAATTGCCATTTAAGATTCTAAAAAAATTGTATCAATTATCTTTAACAACAAATTTTTAAAAAAGGCTGCAAAATGCTCTGAAAAAGTTGAGGAAAATGTATTTATTTTAAATTGCCTTTAAAACGTTTGCACCATTCAAATGTTTTACTGCAGCTAAGAGTCTCATCATCATGCTGTGCATGAAGTCCACTGTAAACTCAGTTTGACACATTGTTCATGAGAAATTTCATCACAAGTGCCATTTGGCTTGGACGCCCCTCATATTTATTTATATTACAATAAGTGATGAAATTTCTCATGAACAAAAGTGTAAAACTGATTTTACAGAGGACTTCATGCACAGTACGGTGATGAGAATTTTTGATACAATATGAGAATATCAGTGAACCATGCAAAGATATGCAGTTGTATCTGTCTGCATGTGTGCACTCTCACGCTACCTGTCCTGCTTCTTGGACTTGGAAATGCAGGCCATCCATGACACTGGTGATAGAGTCCAGAGAGGGCATGTGACACACTGATGCGTAGTTACTAGAAAGAGGCACACATTCAGAGAAAGTATAAGCATCCGTTGCCTCCAAATATACACTATTTCCATTAAACAAAATTTAATAAAAGTGTTCCTAAAACAAAATTAGTTGGTGAAAAAAGAAAACCTGCTAATGCTGCTTTTGCGTGAGAGTGTGTTGCTAGGAGATGCAGGCGGAGTCTGGAATGCGTAGGTGTATTCAGAACCTTTCACGTCAAGAATAACCTGAAATAGAGAAGGAGAAGGGAGAGAGAAAGAGAGAGATGCAGTTTCTGGGTATTGCATGGTTTGGTAGGTGCAGCTTGTGTGAAAGTTGGGGTTTTACCTGTTCACTAGAAGGTGGTAAAGCATTTGGTTCTACTGTCAGGTTACAAAGGTCTTCAAGAATAGACTGTAGATGTGTTACTTCACCAAGCATACCAATCTCTTCATCCTTAAAAAAAAAAAAAAAAATACAAGCAACATAACAAAACATAGTTAAAGACTAATAAAAATTACAGAATTAATACCACAAAAACAGTGTCTAAATTACAGAATGGTAACCCTGAAAAGTTTTGATAAAGTATTTCATGAATAGCTTGTGAACAGTACTAGGATGTTCATGTGCACTCTATCTCTCTCTAAAAACAAGGAAAATTATTGAATACCTCCTGATAATGCAGTACTGTGCTATGCATAGTACAATATAAGTTTGAGAGCTTAGCTGAAGCTTTTAAAGATTTGTAGCTGTGAGTGGTAGCTGTGTGTGGGGGGTGAGAGAGAGAGGAGAAAACTCACAAGAACAGGTTTTAGCATAGCAACAAAAGAGCAGAAACGTCCTCTTTCCTCAATGAGCGCTCTGCACACTGCTCTCTTCTCAGTGTCTTCTAACTCAGCATAGCGAGTGTTTACATCATGCAAAGCACTGTCCAACTGCATCCGCACCTCCTCCTTACCTGTGCACATGCACACAGAACATTCTATAAACATTGTAAAACACATCTTTATAGGCTTATTTATTCATCCAGGTCAACTGACTGACTGGTGGTGAGAAGAAATAAGCCTGATAAACTGATTTCCTTAACTTATTCCCAGGATGATACAACTTCAAAAGTCTGAAAATGTGTTAATCCCTAATAAGCTCAAACATGCATATTCTATATTTACTTGATATGTATAATTGAGTTGTAATTGAGTTGTAATGTGTTTTTATGAGAAAGCAATTGGTTTGAGGATTTCATTTTCAGTGACAATTCAGTGAGTATGCAAAAGTAACATTTTATATGAAACAAAATAAAAAGAATTATTTATAAGTGGTAGTACACTTTGGTTGCACCACTGTAGATCTAAAGTGAATTTGACAGTGCAAACACTGCTAAAACAGATGTATAGTATGATATAGAGTAAATATAAAAAAAAGAAAAAACCCTATAAAGTACCTGTGCATATGGATATGAATTTTGAATAGTAGTAAAGTTCAACTATAGTCCAAATATCTTATCTTAAGATTTTTCAAAAGCTCATCATGGTGCTTCTGGAACCCAATTTCAAATTTTAGCCTGTCAGTACAAACTACCTCATGTTATTCTGCTCATTTCAACAGTGGAGCTGAAGGAGTTTTCTACTAAAGGAGCTCCGCTGTTTAACAAGTAGTTCATGGAGGTGATGCTGTTTTTTTATTTGAAAATGTAAGATGTAAAATTTTATATCTCCAGTTCTGATGCCACGCATCATCATACTGTTGCAAAGAAGGCTGCAATAGTTATAACAGACTGGTAAACAATCTCCAATATCCTGTTGCCAACACTAAAGGACATAGGCTTCCTCAGAAAGTATGGTTGGCCTTTCAGTCTAGCTTTTGTCAGTTGCACAGTAAGGCATCGGTTTGTGTAAACAGCTTAGCATTCGGACTCATGATGGCAACGGGGCTGGTTGTTGTCCTCTTCTTCCTCAGGTCCATTACCATCTCTTTGGTCTTGGCCACCACAGAGCTGTCTATTCACTTTCTTCCCTCCAAATGCAGTACAACAAAACATTTGAGGTATTTTGTGTGCAAGTATGTATCTTGTTGGCTCAGGACAAAAAAAAAAACTAATCTAAATCTGATAGCAGTGCTCTCCATGTCATTATGCCCCAACACATTCTCACAAGAACAACACAAATCTCCAGATGGTGGGAGAACCTGAAGCTAGGAGGTTCATCCCCACTGGATCATACAGAACTGTGCTATCCGTACTATAAACAACTTAACTAAAAAAAACTTTAAAAACATATTACATAATGCAGTAATATTACATAATAAATAAAAACTGAATGGGCCTGCATGAAATAGACTATAGGTCTGAAGATATGCAAAAATCTCTCCTGATTTCAGGTGTTCTACGCTTTACACTTCTGCCCTGGTTAACTCTAACAGCCGTTATTTTAAAAAGGAGATGTCTAGGAGCAACAAAATAATTCAAATCAATTAAATTTTATTTATATTTTATTGCTTTTAACAATACCTTTGTCTTTGTGTCTTTTTTCACAAGGTGCTTTACAGGATGAAAAAATGAAAATTAATTTGAAAAGTGTCAGATGTGTATAAATTAGAATTATTAGTTTGTCACTGATGAGCAAGCCGAGGATGACCGTGCCAAGGAAAAACTCAGAGATGGCAATAGGGAGAAACCTTGAGAGGAACCAGACTCAACCAGGATCCCATTCTTATTTGGATGATACCAGATGTCATATAAAAAGGATAGCAGATATCATAAACAGTATTATGTAATACAATATCATCAATACCTGCCCCCAATACCTACCCCTTAATTCCTTCAGAACAGGGAACATAGTGACGACATAAAGTCATGTCGTCACTATGTTACCTGTTCTGGAGGAATTAAGGGGCAGGTATTGGGGCTGCAGTGTTGGCACCAAGCTAAAGGCTAAGCTAAAAGTTAGGTGGAGATACAAGCCCTCTAATTCTGTCAGTCATAATGGAGAACATGAATTTGCTGGCTAACAGATCTGATGAGTTAGTGGACCTGGTCTACTAGAAGCTAGTCCACTAGAAGCTAGAAGCTAATCACCTTCTCAATGGCCCACAAAGCTTTGCACATCTAGACTTTGCAATACTTGCCCACTCTTCTTTGCAGAACTGCTCAAGTTGAGTTAAATTTGATAACAGTCTTCATAATTCTGGTCTCTGAGTATGGTCAGTTTTGCTATGTGCTTTGAGTCATTGTCATTTTGGAAGGTAAAACTTCTTCCCATTGAAAACTTTCTGGTTTCTGGTAGAGGGCAGCAGATTTTCCTCAAGAATATGATGTTTTTTTGCCTCATCGATTTTCCTACTATCCTGACAAGCCTCTAGTCCCTGCTACAGAGAAACACCCCATAACAGGATATCACCACCTTCATGCTTTACTGTAGGAATGGTGCTTTTTGGATGGTAAACTTTATTGGACTTTCATCAGACATATCATTTGGTGTTGTGGCCAAATAATTTAATTTCAGTCTCACCAGACCACCAGCGTTTTTGCAAAACTCAATGCATGTGGCCTTTCTTGAGAAGTGACTTTTTGTAACATTCCCATTCAAGCTCCATATGTGGAGAATTAGTGAAACACACATGCACTCAATGATCACTCTGTCAAAAATTGCTGGAACTGCTTCAGACTTGCTGTAGGCCTCTTGGTAGCCTCCCTGATCAGTCTCCTCCTGGCTCTTTTATCCAGTTTAGATGTCCTGATCCAGGGAGCATCTGTGTTGTACCTAATACCTTCTGATCTTAATAATACACCTAACTGTGCTTCACCTGAATGAGTTTACAAGTCATTTTAAGAGGGGGTGATCCTTTTCCAAATCAGTGATTGCTTTTTATATTATTTATTTTTTATGTGGCATGTTGGTGTTATAGCTTTCACTTGGATGTTGAAGCTGCACTGAGTAAGTACAGCTGGATAAACCAAAAACTATGCGCCTCTTAATTTCAGGGTGCAAAGCAACAAAGCATTATTATTTTAAAGGGAGGTGATTCTTTTACTATACCCACTGTATCTGTACAAGTAAGGTGCGAGTCAGCTGTTGTTTCTAAGGAGATTGTTCTTTAAACATCTGTAAAAATCTCCTGCTGATATTTTACCAGTCAGTCACTGCCAGTGTATCCTTCTATGAGGTAGTGTGCTGGGGAAGCAGCCTTAAAAGGAGGCATGCCACACATTTGGACAAGCTAGTTCAGTCATCGGTTTGAAGCTGGACTCTCTTGAGGCAGTACTGGAGAGGAGGACATTAAACATAGTGCTATCCATCATGGCCAAGTCCAACCACCCAATGCAGAGAGCTTGTGCCAAACAGAAGAATGTGTTCAGTGGAACAAAGGTGCTTAACTGACAGACTCAAAAAAATCCGTTGTCACTTGGGTTTTTCAACACCTCTATATATGCTTAAGGCTCTTTTGCTTCATACACCATGGTGCTACCTGCATAACGCTCTCATCATTTAGCTTCAGCTGTCCGCTCACTTACTCCAAGGGTTACCTATTATGCGATTATGCATAAGCCCGGTGACATCGCTTCATGTGCTTATGTTCTTACCCTGACATGCCCATCTCTGAGTTGTGCTTCCATGTTCTTTTTAGACATAAGAGGCTTCCTCCTGCAACCCTTCCAAACAAACTGTATTTGTTCAGTTTTGTTCTAATTGTTCTGTCTTAGAGTTTAACATTTAACATGCTCAGTAAGGCCTGTAGATTTAGATTGGCCACGGGCTTAAATGCTCATCACTTGTGAATAATCTTGATCACTACAGAAATTTTCAACTCAAAATTGTTTGGAAATAGTTTTATAACCCTTTCTAGATTGATGAGCAGCAATAAGTGATTAAGACCATTGCTTATGTCTTTCCCTATTGGAATGGTGTTGAATGCTCCAGCCCAGCAAACCGCCAAAACTTCTGCTTTTTCAGAGGTCTGCACACCTGCTGATAAGCAATTAATCACAGGCTGCTGATTAGCAGCACCTGGCTACAACTACATCCTGCAGAAGCCGTGTTTTTTACTGCACTGTCACACTCATAATTCTTACCTTTTTTTACTTTCTTCTGCAGTTTGATTGTATCAGATGATTTCTTCCTGATCTCTGCACGTGCCTTCTTATATTCTAAAAGGAAAAACATTTAACATTTCTAAAACCTTAATGAAGGACATGCAAGTTTAAAATGACAATTATACATATATATATTTATTTTATTGCAGTCAATCTAGTTAATCACAGTCATAATCTGTGATTAATCACAATTTTAATATACTCAGATTTATTTGCATTATAAACGTGCAATGTTGGAATAAAGAAATGCTTGACAAACCGCTTAGAAGAAACATATTATGCCATTTTATAATATCTTGAACATTAACATCTAACAAATGTTACATTAAAATCTCTCGAATGGGGACCGGCACTGCATGCAGTGGCTGGGTAGTATGGAGTGTGACAGTGGGGCTCGAACTCAAATCATCAGATCCCAAAATTTGGGATGAGTACGAGTGTGTTTTGTGTGAGTGAGAGCTTCTGTCGTCAAAATGGTCTGTGTGTGCGTGTGTGTGCATGCGCTTGAGTGAGTAAGAGTTTCTGTCTGTAAAAGTGTGTGTGTGTGTGTGTGTGTGTGCGTGCGTGCGTGCGTGCGTGCGTGCGTGCCTTTGTGAGAGTGAGAGCTGACTGATGTGCATGCAAATCGTGCTACACAGTAACTCCCTCCCCCCTCCTCTCCTCTCTCTGGTCTCAATCACTACAGCAACGATTCTTTTCAAAGTTAAAGTGCAGGTTAATATGTTTTATTTTTACTTCATATTTTGTATTAATTACTTTATATTATTTTTGGGTTGTGAAGCTAACCATCAGAGTTTCCATTATTTCTTATGGAAAAATTTGCTTTGATATACTAGTGTTTTGATATACAACCATCACCCACTTTAACTGCCCTCAATTCCTTCCAGGCTGGTGCATTCCTTCTTAAGAATGCACTCAATTGTTTATTTATACAGCCAGAAAATGCAAATTAAATGCAAAAATTAAACTTTTGGAATCAAATGCAACTCCGTTTATCTTGCCACATGAAACCATAAATTGGTTTCAATCAATTGTCCAATTACTGTTGAGTCTGAAAAACAAGGAACTACAGTGGAATCTTGGATTGCGAGTAATACGGTTTTGCAAGCATTCCGCAAGACAAGCAAAATTTTTCAATAAATTTTGACTTGAAAACGAAGTCTTGATTTATGATACGACTATCATGTAGCCTGCATGCATTTCTTGCTTTGATGCTGAGCGCCACGTAATCACAACTGAGCCAATGTTTTTTCTCTCTTGCGCGCGCTGCGGAATTGTCTCCCCTGTCTTAGTGCACGTCTCTCACTGGTATAATCAATATCCATGCACGCGTGTACTGTTTACTATAACACTATGACTATGTGTGTGCATGTAAAGCATCTTTTATTTTGTCTTTGTATGTGTGTGTTCGTGAAAGTCGTCCGCGTGTAAAGCAAAAGCAAGTGTCATTAGAGAGGTTAAGATCCATTTTCTCTCTCTGTGTGTCAGCCCGCACTGATTCCGTGTGCGTGTGCACACTCCAGTGTCATTAGAGATGTTCCTTGTTAATTTTCCAGATGAAGTAGTGTTTCCGTTAGTTGTGTGTGTGTGTGTGTGTGTGTGTGTAAAAGTCATCTCACATAGTAGTCCTCCATCCTCTCAAATAAGAGAGGAGGAAGAGTTACTGTGTAAGACGAGAGGAGGGAGAGGGGAGAGGGGGTGTCATTCCTCCTCTCCTCTTACTTTAGCTTTACTCACACACACACACGCACACGCACAGAGCACACAAACACTTACGGAAACATCTGTCAGGGAAAAAAATATATTTTTACTTTTTTCGAAGGTAAACTGCAGGTTAATTCGTTTTATTTTTAGTTTATATTTTGTATTAATTATTTTTATGTATTTATCTTTTTGGGTTGTAGAACGAATAATCTGAGTTTTCATTATTTCTTATGGGGAATACAAGTACAATTTCGCAATCCAAGGTTTCACTGTATGTACAAAAATTGCTGTTCATCATTGCAATGCTACTAGGCTTGGTCACATGTTCACATTTTTAATATATTAAAACTATTAAATATTTAAGCAATACAGTTGAATCAGTTGTTCGTGTACAGTTTGTGCATCCTGTTTAATTTATATAGCGACTGTGCAATATATTTTTTGGAAGAGTGAAAAATTTTTTGGATTGTATATTCAAACAAGATCCTTTTAAAAACAGCCATCTAATTACAAAGTGTATATAATCACAATTGTTTCTTAGGATGCGGATGATATTCCTGTTAATGAGAGAGACCTACTTGCATGTTTCGCCACACAGAGAAAAAAAACAACAGGGTGATTACTACACCATTATCTATATTTAAAGCGCTGGATGTCCTGTTCAAGAAATAAAAAGATATTGATCTGTAGAGTTATAAGTGTCAACCTTTAGCATGGTCTTTATCAAGCTGATTGGCCACTTTTTTCCACTCCTCCAATGCCAGCTCAAGCGGACTGATTAGGTTATCCACGAAAGCTCTGCATCAGGCACACAAACAACATACGCAAAAAAAGATCACAAAGTAATGCATCACAGAATGTCATGATTGATTTTATCTTTAAAGCATATACAGTGCATCTCGAAAAATAAAAATACTGTGAAAAAGTGAACATATTAAAAGTGAAACTCGTTTTCTAGATTCATCACATTTGAAGTAAAATATTTTAACACAAATTACTGCATCAGCACAACAGCATGGAGGCAATCAGCCTCAGTCAAACTGCTGAGGTGTTATTAAAAAAAAAAAGGACAGAATTCTTAGAAGCTTTATGAATATATCATAGAACTTCTAACTTAACAAAGATTTCTAGCTAGGAGTTTGATCTTTAGAGTGATTTAGGAACTTTGGGTTTCATGGCATCTGATGTTGGTTCACTGTTTTATCAAACAAAGTGGAAACTTTACACTGGACTTCAAGCAACTTGGAATCTGTAGTATAGGATACTATATTACTATAGTCATTTACTCAAACTTGAAATTATATGTTAAAAAGTACTGGACTTTTGTTTTTCATGAGCTGTAAGCTGTTTCAATGTTTATAGACAAATCTCATTCCTTTTGATGCCATCAACGCACCAGTCCCTAAAAACCATACTAACTAAAAACAAGCCTAGTTTCTAAGCTTCAATCCGTTATTAAAAATTTACATTTATCAATGTTTCTAAGCTTACAAAGTTTTTATAATAGAAAATAGACAAATCGAGACAGAAATAGAAAAAAGGAGCTAAAAGAATTTGGATAAATTATATCCTTACGTAGTGAAGAGTTTGAGTTTGTTCTCAATACTTCTGTGTCTCATGCACATTCTGGTCAATGCTGAGCCAATTTCCTTTGTTGCCCCTGTAAAAAAAAATACATATATTTTTTGATTACCCAACAGTGCACAGGCAGACAAAGAAAACAATATTAAGTAATAATGTCATGTTTCAGGTAACACTCTTCTCCAGGTGTAAGAAGGGTGGTCTTCTCCGTGACACACAATATACAGCATTTTAAAAATATGCAATTATCTGGAAGTACAGTACTGGTACAGCATGTCAGAGAGTTGAGATCAAGTAAATTAGACAACGAATGCTATGCGAAATAACTACATACTCAATTCTGACAAGACATAAGTACTTTTAGTAGGACCACAATCACAACATTTAGAGCATGTGTTAGCCACCTGCTTTCAAAATCTCTAGGCTGTTTATTGATACCTAGAAAGGGGGTGGGCAATATTAATCTATAGAGAAACACTTCAGAAATGTCACATGCAGTTGGGTGATTCCATCTCAAATCAACCAATGGAAGAGAAATTTTCCACCATCACTTCTCAGATTTTGCTGATTTTTTTTTTTTTTTTTTTTTACCAATTGTTGGTATTAGCATGAGAACAAAACCCCCCAATTTTTTTGTCCCAACTCCCGATGATTTATTTTCAAGATGAGGTGATGTGAAGTAACCCCTATTCTTTTGAGTAACATATATACATGCAGACCTTGGGTTCTGGGGGGGTCGAAAAGGGGTATCCCCAAAAATGTTTTTCAGAAATATCTCCATAACCACAAGAGATAGCCAAATTCTGATAGCAGAATCTGAATCTACATGAAAAATTACATAAATATAC
>JAQQZS010000036.1:27563291-27573839 GCA_030068045.1 Platyallabes tihoni
CAAAGATATATTTCATCAGCTTTGCGACGCAATTGAGCGCGCTGGTTTACCGTGGAACAGACTGGTAGGCATTACCATTGATGGCGCCCCGTCTATGACAGGCAAAAAAACGGACTGGTAGCGCTGGTACAAAGAAGGTTAGAAGAGGAAAATGCAGATCCAGCAGTTGTTCTGCACTGCATTATACACCAACAGGCACTGCTGTAAATGCTTGAAATATGAACATGTCATGTCTGTTGTCCTGAAATGTATCAATTACGTCAGGTCATGGACCTTGCATTCCTAGTGGACATAACACAGGAGTTGAACATCCTTAACCTGAAGCTCCAGGGACCTGGTCAGCTCATCACAGCAGCATATGAAAGTGTGAAAGCCTTCACCACAAAATTAAGATTATGGAAAACTCAGCTTTCTGCAAAAAACCTCAGTCATTTCACAACATGCAGATCTCTTGTGGAGGATGGCACAGTATTCAGTGGTGATGAATATGCCTCTGCTATTGGAAACCTACTGCAGGAATTTGATCAGCGTTTTGCTGACTTCAAGGCACACCGTGACACTTTCCAGCTGTTTGCAGACCCCTTCTCAGCTGATGTGGAGAGTGTTCCAAGTGTTTTGCAAATGGAACTGATTGAGTTGCAGTGCAAGAGTGAGCTAAAAACTAAATTCAGAGAGGCACAAGGAAAAGTAGACAAGACTGAACAGTTTCTGAGAGAATTACCTCCATGCTTCCCAGAGCTGTCCAAAGTGTTCAGTCGGGTAATGTGCCTTTTTGGAAGCACGTATCTGTGTGAGAAACTTTTCTCAACTATGAACTTCAATAAATGCAAGTACAGGTGCAGGCTTAGTGATGCCCATCTTCAAGCTGTACTCAGGGTTTCAACTGTGACCTCCATTAGGGCAAACGTGGCTCAGTTGTGTGAGCAGATGCGCTGCCAGGTGTCTGGCAAGAAATAGAATAGTGTGAAAATGTTTTCGTTGCATTTTGAATTGCCTGCAATATTGTTAGTTCTTAAGATTGTTGATTCTTAGTTATTAAAGTTAAAATAAAGTAAGTTAAAGGATTTGCAAACTGTTAAAAACTAATATATAAAACAATGTAGAGGATACTGTTTACATTTTTTGTTTGACAGTATAAGAAAAAAGTTATGTAATTTAAATTAAATTAGAGCTAATGTCTAAATAAGTAAAGAAAATTGACAGAAATATTGTGCTTTCTTGTTGTGCTTGAATGTTAAAAAGGCCCTCATATGTGATGTCAATCACAGCAGTGGCCCCCAAACAACTTGAGTTTGAGACCCATGTTGTATGGGGTTGTGCCAGTGCCTGTGGCATGGGTAAATTTCATAACTGTGAGTGCACCATTGATGCAAAAAATAGGTTCTTTTGAGATCAACATATGCTGCCATCCAAACACCATCTTTCTTAAAGACTGTATTTTCTGTATTTTCCCTGTATTTTCTAGCAGGACAATGCCAAACCACATTCTGCTCGGATTACACATGCATGGCTGCTAAACACAGAGTATGAGTACTAGACTGGCCTGCCTGCTCCAGTTGAGAATATGTGGTGCATTATAAAGACCCTGTACAATTGCACAGCTAAATACCTGAATAGTAAAGGAAGGGGGAAACTCCCACCAGCTAAACTTGACCAACAGGTGTTTTCAGTGCCCAAATGCTTAAAAGTGTTATTAAAATAAATGGTGATGTTACACACTGTTGGTGTGTTACACACCTTCTTCTGTCCCAATTCTTCTGGGGGGGAAACCACCAGATACCATATACTGTAGCAACAGAATGCATATATTCCACAAACAATTAAATTCACATGATAGGTCATCAAATAATGAGTTGTTAAATTCTCAATATAGTACAAGGTGAAGTGATTTTATAGATTACTTCTTTTTAGTTTTATTGCCAATTTCCACACTGTCCCACCTTTTTTGGAACTGGGGTTGTAGTTCAAGAGGCACTATCCCTAAGAACTAGTTATGTGCGACAAATTAATGAAGACGAAATAACAATAAACAACATTTGTAAATGAGGCTGTCGAAAATACTGCTCTTGGATCTGTCTTAATTGAAAAATCAAGCTGCTAAAAATATAATGTCCAGTATGGCACCATCTGAACTGCTACTGCACACTTCTGTGGTGTATAGGTTAATAGATATGTGAGCTATTATGCAGAACAAACAATTCTGGTTAATAAATGATTAATAAGTTAAATTCTTAATGACAATTTATCAATTAATAAATACATTCCTAGTCTCATCAGGCAACAGTTGGTAACAATGTTCAACAATAATTTTGACCATATTGCACACATATAGAAGGAATTTATTTATGGGTTCCTTTCAATATAATAATAATAATAATAATAATAATAATAATGGGTGGGTGAGTGTGTGTGTGTATGTGCCCTGCGATGGATTGGCACCCTGTCCAGGGTGTACCCTGCCTCATGCCCGAAGCCTCCTGGGATAGGCTCCAGGACCCCCGCAACCCTGATCATAGGATAAAGCGGTATAGAAAATGAATGAATGAATGAATAATAATAATAATAAGCCGCAGAAGAAGAAGACGAAATTCTAATTTTATTTGTCACAAATACAACCAAACATAGTATGATATGCAGTGAAGTGCTTATATGACTGTCTGTGACTTAAAATAGTACAATTTCACCACAATGAAAAAAAAAATAATGAAGGATTACAATAAAAAATGTATTAAAATGCAATAAAAATTTAAGCTGGAATATACAAACTTACAAAAGTTTCCAAATTAAATACAATTAAAATAGAAATATAAAAATTACACAGGATTTACAGAATGTACAGAACGAAATTGCAAGCTATGAGGTACAAAAATATAAAAATATAGTAGGGTAAAAATATGGTTTTGTGGTATGACAGTAGCAGTATGATCGAAACATGAAGAATGTAATATAATGTTATGTGTGTCAGCAGCAGTGTAATTGTCCAGGTACCAAAGTGCAAGTTACTCATTTTAGGTGTAAATTAGCAGTATGCAAACAAGGACGAAAAATGTGCATCATATGAGCAGTATGTAAACATGTAACATGAGTTCTTTGTGGTGTTCTGGTTGAGGGACTAAATACCCTGTGGGAAGAAGCTCCTCCTCAGTCTCTCTGTGTTGGCCTTCAGGGAGCAGCAGCTCTTTCCTGACCACAACACAACAGTCCATTGCTGGGGTGGCTGATGTCCTATACTGTTTTCTTGGCCTTGGTCCAGCATCACATGCTGTAGATTGAGTGCAGGTCAGTGTGGATGATGCTCCCAAACCAGTTTGTGTTGCTTCGCATCAGGATGCTCTTTTTGGTGCAGGAGTAAAGGTTCTTTATCACCTTGGAAGGCAGTTTAAAGTCCTTTATGCATCTAAGGTCGTAGAGAGACTGCCAGGCCTTCTTCACCACAGTGTTGATTTGACAGGACCATGAAAAGTACTGTATGATGTGAACACAGAGGTACCGGAAGCTGTTCACTCTGTCTACTAGCCTCTCTTTAATGATGAAAATATGAAAATAGTTCCTCTATTGCTTTGTGCTAAAGTCCACTATCAACTTCTTTGTCTTGCTTATGATCAGGAGGAGGTTGTTCTTCTTGCACCAGGTTTTTGATCTCCTCCAGTGAGTCAGTGATCAGGACCACAACAGTGTCATCAGTAAACTTGACGATGGTGGTGGAGTTGGTAGTGGCCCCAGAGTCATTTGTGTACAGTTAGCACAGCACAGGGCTAAGGACACAACCCTAGGGGCTCCAGTGATGAGGGTGAGGGAGGCTGAGATAGGTCTGTCCGACCATTCTGGCTGTGATCTCTCGCTCAGGAAATGGACAATCCACTGACACACAGGTAGGTTGAGTCCTAGGTCCTCCATCTTGGTGGTAAATGTGGAGGGATTTAAAGTTTTACAAGTGAAACTACAGTCAACAAACAGCATTTTAACATATTTCCCCTTCTTAGTGCCCAGATGACTTATTGTTGTGTGTAGGAGGTGTGAGATGGCATCATTGGGTGATCAATTTAGATGGTTTGCAAATTGTAATGGGTTCTGTGAGTCAGGTAGTGAACAGGTGATGAGGTCTCTGACCAGCTATTCAAAGCACTTCATTACAACTGAGGTCAGGGCTACATAGGATAGTCATCGAGGCCAGCAGGAGTAGTGATTGTGACAAGGAGAGGTATAAGAATATTACCGTGAACACAGGTGCTAACTTGTCAGTGCAGGCGAGATACTATCTTGTCCTGCTGCTTACTGTACCTAGTGTTCACCCTCCTAAAGGCGCTCTACTCTTGTCATGCTCCAAGATGATAAATGCATTTCCCGTTTTAGCATATGCTCCCTTTAGCATTTCTAGCACCATTAGTGTCGAAAGACACAGCTTTAAAATGACTGTAGAATGTGTTCAACTCGTCTACCAGAGACATGTCTGTGTTTGTCATTCTGGATGTTGGTGTTTTATAGTCCATAACTCCCCCTAGTCCCTGCTACAGGCACCTAGAATCAATATGTTGGAGTTTCCTCCTGTAGCGCAGCTTTGCTTTCTTCACCACCATGCTATGTAAGAGTCTTGTACAAGTCCTTGTTCCAAGATCATGCTGCCAGGAGAAGAGATGGCACTAGGCTGCACTATAGGAAGAAGGCAAGCTGGTGAAGCAGTGTGATGCTTTGAATAATGTTCCACTAAGAAATCTTGAGTTGTGGCACTCAGGTGGATGTTACTGTGACCCGTACCACCTACAGTACATAAACATTGTCGCTGACCAACAATGTTTACATCCCTTCATGAAAACAGTATTCCCTGATGTCTGTGACTCTTTTAGCAAAATAACATGCCCTGCCACACTGCAAAAGTGGTTCAAGAGTGAATGAGTTTGAGGTTGACAACAATTTGAGGTATTGAGTATAAATTTTCCAGATCTCAATCCAATCTAGCATCTGTGGGATCTGCTGGAAAAAACTTTGCTCCATGGAGATCCTGCCTTGCAACTTGAAGGGCTTAAGGGATAAGTTTCTAATAGCCAGATAACACAGCATACCTTCAGAAGTCCTATGGAGTCCACGCCTTGATAGGTCAAGGCTGTTTTGGGGCAAAAGGGGTACCAACTTAAAATTGGGTGGGTGGTCATAATATTATGACTGATCAGTGTACTGTATATACTCATAGGGTTTTACAATGCTTTCTATTTGTGTTCCTCGGTCACAGGAGTACAACTGTTTCTGTTTGTCCACTATCACTGGATTCAAAAATCAGTGTTCATACAAGGCTGATTGTCATGCAAACACTGGGTTCAACATGATCTCTTGCTCGCTTGACTGCAGCAAGCTAACTCCAGGTTAGGTCACCTTTTAGGCAAACATGCAAAATATGCTGCCTTCCAGTGCTGACAGAATACCATCTAGCAGAAAACATATGAATTATAAGGTGCATCCAAATGTTATCTAGCCATCTAGCAGTGGTACTTGTTCAAAACCGCAGTCATTTGAGTTGATCACCTCATATGTAATGGTAGCTTTGTATAATAATAATACAAATATATGTGACTAGACTTGGCGGATTCCAAGCATTCAAGCAAAAGTTACATTTTATACTGTTAAGTGTACCTTTGAACATAACTGCATTAAAGCAAGCTGTGCTGTTGTTGGTCTTTCTGCTGCTCCCATTAAGGGGTTGCCACAGTGAACGATCTGATCAGCAACGCCAGATACCCTTCCTGACACAACCCTCCCATTTTATTCAGGCTTGGGACCGGTACTGCATCCAGTCACTGGGGTCTGGGCATTGGGTGGGAACTGAACCCAGGCCTTCCAATGGCCTTAAACAAGCCTTGCTATCAGTTAAATTTACTCTAAGTTATGTGTGCGTCAATGTGTGAAGTAGTTGCATTAACAATTTAATGTATTGTTGTTGAAATGTGCTTCAGTATATGAAGGAATACATTAACTTAACTTATTTATGTATAGCATATTAAATGAAAAAGTATTGCTTTAAGAAGATATACAGTCAGACAAAAAATTATACACACTTTAGGAAAAGAAAAATAGTGAGAAGTATATTAATAATATTATGATATTATTATCATTATATATAGCAATAGTATTAAAATAATTATACAAGTTTTTCTTTTCCTGAATTGTGTATACATTTTATGGCTGACTGTATATATCTTCTTAAAACAATACCTCTTAATACGCTATGCTATGTGCTGACTCTGTGTGTGTGTGTGTGTGTGTGTGTGTGTTGAAGCATGTTTTAATATGTTTAGAAATTCTACATACCTTATACTTACAGCATACTAAAATGAAATTTAAAAAGCCATTTCTTTAAAATATACTTTTTGCAAATGTAAAACACAAGTATCCATTAGTATTTAAAGTGTCCTTTTGACAGGGGTAGCAAAAGCTTTTTCACAGGCACTTGATCTAGATTACATTTAAGAGAAGAAGTTTTGTTGTTTAATAAAGTAAAACGTGATCGTTGATGGGGTAATATGTTTAGGAGACGTTTATTTAACACTCGGTTATAAGCGCCTTGTATAGTTATTAAGTAAGTTTCCCAGGACAGATGAGTTCACGCTTTGAAATGAGAGAGAGAGAGAGAGAGAGAGAGAGGACGTAGATATATGATAAAAGTGATAGCGCAAGCCCGAAAAAGCATATTTTCACGATATATTTACAAATGTTTAGCTTATTAAATTCTGTTCACCAGCGAATTAACATAACTGCACTGAATTAATACATTTCTTTGCTCTGTGGAAAAAGAGAACACCAATATAATCGTCTGTATTGTTTTTTTTTTTAAATTCTCTTCTATACTTGCTTCAGCGTCAATGGTGTCAAGTAACATTATACCTACATTTCGGTATTACTCAAGTCAGTATGTACTGTATATAAAAAAGCCCCACTGTACGGCGGTCTATGTTTAAAGAGGGCGCCTTTGGTCCGCAGAAGCCCCGCTTGCTGACGTTTTGTGAGTGTCATGTGATTAGCCGCGGTCCGTACACAGGGTTCAATGAGAGCTGTTTGCCCCACCCATTTCTTCAACGCCATCTAGCTCAATGTACGATTCACTTAGAAAGGGGAAAATCGCCAAAAATACTATCGACGAGCGGATCCGATCGCGTTCATCCGAGAAGAGACTCAAGAGCATCCGTCAAGAGCTTGCTGTCATTGCGGTATTTTTCTTTTTAAACAGGTTTTCCTCACGGCTGTAAACGCACATGTGTAACCCTGTCTTTCAGCAAGTTGAATTTAAAACGGGTAATACAAAGCGCACACTGACAGCGGACTCTGCTTACAGAATGCATTGAAAAAATATCGCAGAATTACGTTGTTCGAAACAGCTGCGTGTGCCGCGTGCGCTCCGTTAGCGAAGCCGTCCGGTTGTTTGCATGAAGCCTACGGATGTGTGGAGAAATTCAAATTACAGCAGCTAACGGAGAGGACAAAACCGCCTCTTTTGATTTCAATAGATACATAAGCCATCGGTTTGCAGAGCAAGAGGAAAATAGTTATTTACCTTGCGGATTTTATACAAAAGAACCCTCTATGACACATCATTTCATACCGGGTTTTTTATTTTTTATTTTTTATTTTTAAGGCTAATGTCGGCCACGGCTCGAGGCGGAATGAACCGCAGGCCGTCAATTTCGGGAAGATATTTATCTCTTCAGGTTTTTTAAAAACCTTTGTATGTCCCCTTTCCCGTCTTTGGTGTGTCTGTGAACGGATGCGATAGAAAAAAGAAAATAAAACCTGTTTACCTAAAGTTATCGATGGTTTTGCAAGGAGTGCCGGCCGCGACTGTCATTTTAGGGAAGCGACTATGGATTGTAGAAGAGAAATGTGTTAAGTCCCTATCGGATTTCTGGAACAGAAAGACAAGGACTTAAATGTAACGTCGTGGAGGCATACACACCTAACGCTGTGTGTAAAACCACCGCTCGGATATTACTGCACCAAAAAGCTCGGGAGGACTCGGCCTTGTGTGTAGGCCGGCCTTGATGTTTTCACCACCATCACAAGCCCTCCGTTTCTTGCCTAAAGCTCCTCCTGAGCGCTGACCCCAAGGCATAGCTTCCATACTTGCTCCCTTCATCCCTTCAAACGATTGCTTCATCCATCCCCGTGTGCTGTTCTTCAACTGAATGTGCATATGAACACACGTATATCAGAATTCCCAATGCTTGGGAGTTGAATACGTGCCAATCAAGGATTATTTGCTATTTGTTTATACTGTCATCCTACATCCACAGGAATAAAAAAAAAAAAGAAGCATTTTTTATTGGGACATTGGGAAGATGGGCTGTTTGGGCAACAGTAAAACAGAAGACCAGCGTAATGAAGAGAAGGCCCAGAGAGAAGCAAACAAAAAGATAGAGAAACAGTTACAGAAAGACAAACAGATATACAGAGCGACCCATCGGCTACTGCTGTTAGGTAGGTTTTTCAAATGCAATGTTTATTGCTGCAAAAATTTATATACTGATTATTTTCTTAGCCTGATCAAATGCTGATGGATTTCTGATTACTTAATTTGTCTGAGGTGACGCAGGTGTGTGTGTGTGAATTGTTGTTGTATTTACAGTGAATATTATCTGCATAGATAACCAGCTGCATCACTCTCTTGACGATGTTCGAATATCAGAAATAAAGATGCATGTGGGTTCTGAGCTTTTATACTGTCCCTATCTGCCAGCTTTTCCCATTGTAGTAGTATCATGCTATCGTAAGAGTATTGTCTTTAAAGCGTTTGTAAATATTCTTTTTGTTCTCACACTCATGGGAGGTTTTCTACTAGAATTTGGAATCTGACTGTGGTGATTTGCCCTTTTAGCCACAAGACCATTAGTCAGGTTGAACATGGATGCTTGGGGCACAGTAAGCATTACATTTCATCCTAAGGATAAAGCAAGGGTGAGGTCAGGGCTCTATTCAGGCCACTGGAGTTAGTCCACATCTTTCTTTTCGGCCCATGTCATTATGTCCCTCACTTTGTGCATAGGGGCACAAACACCCTGGAAAGGACCTTCCACAAACTGTTGCAACAAAGTGTACAGGATTAAAATGATTCTTTGATGGAGATAATAGGCCTTGCCCCAAACCTTGACAGACATCCCCAGACCATTATTCCTTCACTGCCTAACTTTTTAATGTTGGTATTATTTGTTCCAGAAGAGAAAGACATCTTCTGGCATCTGCCAACCCCATAGTCATCAATCCGATTGCTACATAGTGATACATGATTAATCACACCAGAAAACCTGTTTCCACTGCTCAGTAGTCATAGTATGCTTTACACTCTTTAGCTGATGCTTGGCATTGAGCATAGTGATCTTAGACTGGGAAGACAGATTATTAACTTTGACTATATTTTTAAATCCATTTTCCCACACTGCATGAAGCTTCGACCTGTCATCTCAGACTGTATGTTGCAGCATCTGAGCATGATGTGCATGCTCACATTGTATTCTTAAACAGAACCCCTAAGTTGGTTTGTTTATAAACAAAAGAGAGTATGGAACAAAAATGGTTGTGTAGATTCAGGGAATATGTTTGGAAGCAAAAAATTGGACGTACAGTGGAACCTTGGATTGCGAACATAATTCGTTCCGGAAGGGGGCTCATATTTCAAAATACTCATAAATCAAAGCGAATGTCCCCATAAGAAATAATGGAAACTCAAATGATTCATTCCCCAGCCCAATATATACACAAAAATAATGAATGCAAAATAATAAAGTAAAAATAAAACAAATTAACCTGCACTTTACTTGTAAAAAATCTAGACGGATAAATGTTTCCATTAAAAGAATTAAATAGCAGGCACTGTGTATGTATGTGTCTGTGTTGTGTATGTGTGTGAATCTAAAATAAGAGGAGAGGAGGAATCAGACCCTCCCCTCTCCCTCTTCTCATCTTACACAGTAACCCTTCCTCCTCTCTTATTTGAGTTACACACACACACACACACACACACACATATTAACAGAAAGACTGTTCCATCGGGAAAATTAACAAGGAACATCGTTAACGACACACGCATGTGCACACACTAATGGAATCACTGCTGTAAAGTAAAAATAAAAAAAATTAACCTGCAATTTACCTTTGAAAAGAATCGTGACAGAGCAATGGTTCCATTTAGATAGTGTGTGTATGTGTGAGTGAAGGCGAAAGGAGGATGGATGTGTGTGAAGGCGAGAGGAGGAGGGGTGTGTGTGAAGGGGCATGGTGTCCATTTATGCGTGCACACAAAGTGCAGGCTGATGCAGAGAGAGAGAGAGAGAAAATGGATCTTTAACCTCTTTAATGAGACTTTCTTTTGCTTTACCGTGAGCACACGTGTGTTATAATAAACAATACACGCGTGCTGCACACACACACATACAAACTAGGGATGTAACGGTATCAAAACGTCACGGTACGGTATTTATTGAATCATTTACATGAAAAACAAAACTAATGAAGAGACTCGAAAAAAGTGCCAGAAGTGTTTATTAAACAGTATACATGAACACTGAACAT
>JAQQZS010000036.1:27590430-27597930 GCA_030068045.1 Platyallabes tihoni
GTTCCTCTGGTCCAGGTGGGAGAGGGCAGTGTGAAGTGCAATTGCTATTGCATCCTCAGTAGATCTATTAGACCTGTCGGATCGAGTGAAGCAGGGAGTAAGGATGTGATGTGAGCTTTGACTATGCAAGCATATTGGGCCAATGTTATTATCTGTGGTTCCTTCTGTTGGTCAGGTCTAGATTCAGCAACATTATGTTCCCAAAAAATGTTTTTTCTTCCCTGATGGCATCAGGCTTAAATTTGGAATGAGTGGTTCAGGGAGCATGAGACATCATCTTCACACATGGTTTGGTCACCATAAAGTCCAGACCTCAACCCCATTGAGAATCTTTGGGATGTGCTAAAGAAGGCTTTATACGGTGGTCCAAGCATCAATACAAGACCATGCATTAATGGACTATGGATGGAAACAAATGTTTGACATTGCATAAGCTTATCAAAATGATGCCATGGGGCCTAATCAAAGAGAAAGTGAAACCAGTGAAACCTTTTTTGGCTGGGAAGTGTATAAATCTACAGTATATATCAATATACACTCACTGAGCACTTTATTAGAAACACCTGACCACCTTCACACCTGGACAAATTTATGTAACAAATTTATAAAGGTGTTCCTCCACCCCAATGCCCCCATCCTCCACTGGTCAGCTATGTTAGCAATAGTGTTTCATACCAGACTACACAATACTCAGTACACATTACTCATTGCTTAAATGCTACAGCCTTTCTGAGTATGCTTGCTGACAATGTGCATTCATTTATGGCCACAGTTTACATATCTCTTTTCCTGATCATAACTGGAACTGAATAGAACACTTTTGGGATGAGCTATCTTTTTGGAATCATCTTTACACATTTTCTGAAATGTGGTGACATAAGTTTTGCCAATATTTTTCCCTATTGGACCTTACTCACTATTCAGTATCCAGTGAATTACATTACTAATGCATGTGGCCAGGAAATGACAATATTTGGTATGAGGGAATCTACCTACTTAGACTGAGTTTTATGTACTGTCTATTTTATCTATAGGTAACACCATTTAATCAATTAACAGAATCATATCGACAGGTGAACAGGGATAATTTGGTAATTTTACTGAAAATGTCAGGAAATTTTTCTGCAATATCTGCCATGTCCAAGTCAAAACTAATTTCATGTGCTCTACCCTTTCACAATCTGAATCCTGAAATTAGCTGGTTCCATCCAGGAAGCAAAACTCAATTTTTAGAATAGTAATCAGCAATCAGCCAACTTTATTTTATTCTCACATAATGTTACTAAGCCTCGACCTGACCAGTTGAGAGGATGGGGTCGCTTCAGCTGGTCTGGTCTAGGCTCAGAAATCATACCACTGCCTCCAGAGGCTTGTACAGTAGGCACTATGCATGATGTGTGCATTGCTTCGCACACTTGCCTTGATGTGTCTGTTCCTCTGGAATAGGGTCAATCTGGATTCATCAGACCACATGTCCTTTATTCATTACCCCAAAGTCCCAATTTTATTGAAACAATTTTCCCCCAATTAGCCTCATTATCAAATGGTTTTCTTATGGCCACACAGTTTTTTAGTCCCAACTGTGTAAATTCTCATATTATCGTGTGTGGAAATGCTTCTAATTTCACTTCAAGATTTTAAGTGATCTCTGGTCACAGAGATTTTTAAAAAAAAAATTTTAACCACATTTCTTCCATGGAATTGACAGCTCAGCACTACGCATTCAGGTTTTTAATACAGTTTTCAGAATACAGTTTTTAACCCAATTTCAGCAACCACCTTAGTTTTCTTTTCTTTATGCAGACCATTTTGAAATGACAACCTTTTTGGCCAGGCAGTGTATATTGTGGAATGTTATTTATTTAACTATAATATTTTTATTTTACCGGATATACTGTATAAGCTTGATTCAAAATTTTATCTAAGAACTTATTAGTTATTTCGTTTCTTTGAAGATACAAGGTACAGTATGCAACAATTTTATTTGTTTTCATGTGTTTTTATGGTGTTATAAAACATGCCGGTGCAAGCTGGATCACTCTCTTTAGACTAATAATGCATTTGATACAGTAGAAATGGCGAAGCACATATCATCAGGAAAACAGTTTGACAACACTTAGATGGGAAAGGATGGGAAATCTTTACATTACACCAGACTATTGGTGACATGAAATGACTTGAGTAAGCTGTGAGTAATATTTGCTTGTGGAGGAGAGTGGGAAAAAGTTAATGCATGTTTTATCTACTTGAATCTGAAATTTTGTCCATTAGGTATCAGTTTAGATGGCACTTTAAATTGGATCTGTGTCAGCAATGAGTCCATTGCATAAAAATCAATTGTTTACCCCGTCACTTTTAGATTCAGCATTTTTATCATGGCACGACAAAGACATCACAAATTAAGATGGAATATTTAAAGGTTTTGCTAGTCTGTCCTCGGAGTATGAGCTGCCTGCAGCTCATTTCTTTCGTTACCTGCAAATTCGCAACTTTGTATCCAAGCGTTCTCCCAATTTTCCTTCTATACCGCCCAAGCAGGCCCGTGAAAGTCTGATCACATTTAATCCATAGCAGTGAGGTGTGATTTCAAGAATATATAATTTTATTTTATCTTTTGGTGATTGTAAAATCTCTAAAACCAGATCTGCTTGGGAAAATGAACTGGGAGTGCAGTTGAGTAAGGAATGTTGGGAGAAAGCCATAGACAGAAGACGCTCCAGCTCTTCCTGCGCTCGTCTCAGTCCTATTCAGGTTAAGATTTTGCACAGAGTCCATTATTCCAAATCAAAGCTAGCTGAAACATTTCCTGATGTTGAGGATAGATGTGACAGGTGCCATGCCTCTCCCTGTAACTTAAGTCATATGTTCTTTTTGTGCCCAAACCTGCACAACTTTTGGACAGGTTTTTTTAATCTCATGTCCACTATACTTGGGGTACAGTTGAAGCCATGTCCATTAACTGCTATATTTGGCATTACAGATGATTCAGTTCCATTAAGTTCTGCACATAAACATGTTGTTGCCTTCTCATCTTTGTTGGCCAGACGCCAATACTTTTTACATTGGAAGTCCGTTAATTGTCCCTCAATCTCTTCTTAAGCTAGAGAAGATAAAATATACACTGAGAGGTTCTACTGCGTAATATGTTTTTTCACAAATGGCAACAGAGTGTGTGTATGACCAATCTACAGTAATTCACACAGATTAGTTTGAGACGAAGGATGCTAGGGTGTGTGTGTGTGTGTGTGTGTGTAGGTTTTAGTGTATTCTCGGGATGGGTGGGGAGTTTTTCATTTTTCTTTTCATCTGATAATAATAATACATTTAATTTAATACATAGCTGATTTTTTTTTTGTTATGTTTACGTACTGTATGACAATTGTTCAATAATTTTTTTTTTTTTAAAAAAAGAACTTTTGTCCAATTAACCGTATTTGGTACTGTATGGAATTAATGTATGTATTAATCTGTTCTGTCATTTTATGGTCCTAAATGTTTATACTTGATCATCACACCCTTGTGTTGGCCTTCCCTAATTTATTGCCACAAATGGCGCTTTTCCACTGCATAGTACGGCACGGCATGGTTCAGTACAGCTCACTTTTGGGGGGTTTTCCAGTACCTGGTACCTGGTCCTTTTTAAGTACCACCTCCAAGCGAGCCGAACCGTTACCAAAACGTGACGTGTAAACTCTGCTGGTCACTGATTGGCCAGAGAAAATCGTCATTACTACGTCACTGAACTTGCGACACGAGACACAACAGACCCGCTAAATTTAGCACAGCCAGCGAAGGATCGGACGCACCTTTTTGTCATCTTGCTGTTAAAAACATCCACATGCCGAGAATGAAGAACACCATTCCGTCGATATGCTCCATTGTTGTGTGTTTGTTTGTGGTGCGTTTACGATGATGTCACGGCAGTAGAGGCGGCGCAACTATAACGACACGTGAATAATCCCGCCCACTCTAAAGCAGTACTAAACTGCAGTGGAAATGCAAACCGAGCTGAACTGAGCCGTGCCGTAACGAACCGTGCCGAGCTGAGTCGTACCACGCAGTGGAAAAGCACCTGGAAGCTAATAAATGTATGGGATGTCGATGTAATTTCTCTTCACATTTTTCTCACTAAATGGCCTAGCCAAAACATGCTGCAGCATGACAGTTCCCCATGCACAATGCAAGGTCCATGAAGACATGGTTTGCCAAGGTTGGCATGTACAGTAGTGACTCAAGTGGCCTGCAGAGAGCTTTGACCTCAACCCTACAGAACACCTTTGTGATAAGTTGTAACTCTAACTGTGCCTCAAGTCTTTTTGCCTGACATTAATGCTTAGCCACATTTTAAAATCTAGTGGAAATAAGAATGGTGTTTTCAAAACACAAAATAGTGACTAAATATGGAATGGGATGTTCCAAAAGCACATACGTGTTTGATACAAATGTCTTCATAAAAGTTTGGCCATAAAATGTAATTTGGCAAACAACTTAAAATGTTTTTAAAAAACTTTTAAACAACCATTTTTATTGTGCTTTTAATGCTGATGTATATATTAAAAGGTTTCTATTCAAACGTCCTGCCCTGTATTGTGCTCTTTGGAAAAAAAAAAGGCATTAAATTGTTAATTAGTTTTGCATGAATGAATAAGCCTATACTTCTGTTGGCTTGGTGGTGATCTCTAAATATAATTCACACCAGTGAAAGTTAAAATGGCTGTCTTTTCAGTATTGTTCACTTCTGGAGTGAATGATTTGGGACTTTAGCAGTGTTTACTGTACATAGCACATTAACCTCCTATTTAAAAAAAAAAAAAAAGTTGGCTTTCCATTATGTGTCCACTAGAACCTTTTATTCTTATTAAATAGAGATGAATCTGCTCATGCTAAGGCTGCCATTATAGTTCAGCATTGCTAAGAATTGTACAGTATGTTTTTAACAAACATAAAGCCAACAGAGCAAAATTAATTAGTTTCTTGGCTGATTCTGAGCCAATTATTTGGATTTATTTGGCAATTACTTAGGATTTATTTTTATTAATTATTCTTTAGATTTTTGTAGTAGCTTCACAATTGGTTTTTGATGGGTTAGAATTGTTTGATGCTTGATACTCAAAAATATGCTGCGGTTTATGATTAATATGGCTATTACAGACATGTTAAGAGCACCTTCCTGGAAATCATATACAATGTCCCAGAAAATATTCTTTTTTTGTGAGCAAGCAAGTAGCGTGAGATACCTATTTTTTTTTTTAGTGGGCATCCTTTACATTTAAACTCATTCTCTCTTGCTTTTTCTCTGTCAGTCAATGGCATTAAATTGTTAACATTATTTGGATTACCTGTCTAGCTGCTACTCTGTATTTAGGCCAGAGGTGGTAATGGGGTCACTCTTTCTTTATACATGGTTAAAGTTCTAATATGAAATTTAAACTATGAGATGAATGTTATTAGATTAGATTAGATTAGAATGTTATTATTGATAGAATTTAATAGAATATATAGCACATTTTTCCTTACATTTTCTTCATGTACCCAAATTAGCATCAATAAATAAAGTATTTCATAAGACAACGTAGTAAGGATAACATGAGGATACAACCTATACATTTATTTATTTAGGAAAACACCAAATATTCACTCACAGGGTCACTCACAGGGAAGGCTGCTAAGGTATTTTACAGCTCTTTTTAGCAGAAAAACTTCATAGAAACGTTTCACAGAAAACATCACAAGAGCTGAACAGTATTTTACATCTTTCTAATGTTACAGTTTCACTAAAATGTATTTAAAAAAAGTTTTTTTTTCTTTTTAACTTATAAACAATGTGTAAGGTAAAGTGATGTTGTATTTAATCTTACCTGCTGTACTAAAATCTGACAGTTTTGCAAATACGCAAAATTTACTTTTAAATTTACTGCATAATAGTTAAAATGTGGGACGTTACTTATTATAGTCCGACTTTCAATAATTATTAAAAACAGGTTTCTATTTCCAAATAAGGAGGCTGCTGTATACAAATCAGTAAATACACAATGGAGGCTAATTTACTCAAAGAGCTGTAACAAATGCTAGAGAAAATGTATTTGCACAAAATATACGGTGTATTCAAGATAAGATTAGAGGCTAAGCTTGGGGGACATGGTTATCCACTGGATGCGAGGTTAAATTAAAGTACATGTTTTTCAGACACCACAAATCTTATGGTGGTAATGCTGACTAGCAACCACCTAATAACATACTAAGAACCTCCCGTGATAACATACAGTAGGAACTGCCTGTCAATGTTCTAGCAACCCCTTAGCAACACTAAACAATTGCTTAGGCTGCAAAATTTGCATAAGCCTTAGTCTCACCAACCACAAGGAGGTTGGATTCTAAAGTCTGGAACTGTACTGGGATGATGACTGCCATTATTCACATGGGTATTTTCGCATTTGAAATGGTGGTGGTTGAAAATGCTGTTTACCACCTCAGTACAAGTGAAGCCAAACCATGGTAGCAAAATGCCTTCCATGCTATTAATAGCCATTATGTTTCTATTACTTTTACTTTAATTCTCTCACAGCTTATATAGCTTGTGTATGTTTCTCCCTGACTAGTCTTAGCGTACTTGTGCTAGTGTACCTTTATTTCCCTATATAATGCCCAGCTACACAAATGTACTTATTCCAGTGTTTCACTAGGAACTTCTTTAATGACCTAAACAGGTGGAAACCACTTGAAGCGATCTCAACACTGTACAGGAGATGTGGCAAAACCTCGCAGCTGAGTCCCTGTAATGTGGAAGTACCGTATGAGGTCGTACATTGTACTGCCATAACAGAACTCCTTTGGTGCTCAAATCAGGTCATTTTTTTCATTAAAGGAAAGGCCCATTAAAGGAGATCTTAGGGAGTCCAGTGTTTTAGCATTGACAATGACATGAAGCAGGAAGTCTGATCAAGCCTATGGCATAATGAGCAAACTTTGTACCATGATGGTTTACAAGTACTAGTGAAACATTGAGTTTTCTTTCCATTGAAAACTTGCTTAATCTTTACTTTAGTACACATATTTGGTATCGTGCAAGCAATCTGTAATATAATTCCTAGGTCAGTAAGTGTATTTTTAGACTGGGGATTATGCTATCAATTTATCCAATGAACCTTTTTCTTCACCCATGCTTTGAATCTCCTTTTTTTCTTTAGGAGCTGGAGAATCGGGCAAAAGCACTATAGTCAAACAGATGCGCATTTTACATGTCAATGGCTTCAATGCTGAGTAAGTGCCATTTCCATGTCTACTTTATGCATGATAAATGATATGACAAACATGTGGCAAACAATAAGAAACTGTCATTGTATTATAACATTGAGTGGCAACATTCCGTTATCATAGTTTATGTTGTTAGTTAATACTTTCTTCTATTTTGGAAGATTCTTGAGGGTAGGGTAGCACAGATTTGACCCTGAATATTTTTATTGTGCTAATATTATCCTTGAATGGACGTGTAATATATGG